>JASAMV010003810.1:0-23003 GCA_030248065.1 Rhynchonema sp. JSB1_4
TTTTTCGTATGCAAAATCCAGTCAATCTAGAAAACGCACCTCCTGACTGGGCTCCTCTTTTCCGACCAGTTTTTTGAGCAACGGCAACTTCAGTGGTTCTTTGCTGTGTCGCCACAAGTCGTCGAACGCCCGCCGTTTGCGCGCAGCCGTGTTCAGCGTGGAATTGCGTTTTGGATTTGATCTGTGATGTTTCAATTTATTTTCTATATTGTTTTACAAAAAATATAATGGTTCGGACCGGCTCACACGGATCACGAAGTTCAACAACGCGCGGCGACGTACATATTTCGCAATTTCATCCGCATTTTTTTATTATTTGCGCACCGAAAATTTTGAAAAAAAACGCCAACCTGAAATTCTCCATGGCGAATGCTTCGAGCGTGTGTGGCTGGTGTTGATTCTGATAGGGCGCAACGTCACGCACCATATTGCGCGTGGCGTCCGTGTCGATTTGATGCGTGAACAGCTCCTGTGATGTTTCAAGTGTTTGATATTGAACCCATGCGCTTTTAGGGTTTGAGGCGACAAATAGTTGAAGCAAGGGTGCTGGACCGTTCATTTTAGCCTCGGAATGTCGGTGTTGCATAACTTGGCGTGTGAGATCAACTTTGCACAAATCAATACTAGGAAATGTCGACTTTTTGTGCCCTGATGGCACAAGGCAGTGATGTTTGACGCCGAGTAGAAAAACCAGCTCGCGTGTGGTGTGTTTTGTGGTCATGCGGTCATCTGGTGCATTCGCACAGACGATGACCCGGTGCACCACCCGTCTGTGAAAACAGGTTCAAACGGACAACCGAAAAACACACAGCATTACAATAAAACTTCGAAGCTTTGTGAGCTGTGTGGTGCTCTTGCACATCACACGCGCTTGTGTGACCTGTGTCACAGATGGGCATGATAACATGGTTGTGAATCCAGACTACGGGGAGATCGCAGTTCAAACTTGAATTTAGAGTTCCGAAAAGACAATTTCAGATTTCGTACAGTGGTACAGCATGAATGACGCCAATCCAAATATTCAGACAACGCGCACTATTGACAATCTATACTTCACTAAAACAGGAAGACGTATGTATGTATGTATGTATGTATGTATGTATGTCTGTGGCCCCCTCCCTCGGAAGGGCGGACGGGTCAATTTTCACGGGTAGCTTTGGGTATGCTAACGGGTCTTCGGGGGGGGGGGCACGGCACGGGCGCGGCGCTGGAAGCCGGGCCGTAGGCACGGGTCCCGTCTAGTTTCTATTTTTAAACATCAAGCCAGCCAGCTATTATACCCAACTAACCAGCACATCCTGCGTCGGTTTGGTGAGTGTCGGCAGCAAGTACACATTATCGGTTGCAAAGTCGCCGGTGGCGCCCGTGCGACAGTTTTCGCCACTGGTCCACTGGTGGTTGGTCAATTGCGCACCACTGACGCCACCACACAGAATTATGAGGTCACCTCGTGCGTAGCCCAGATAGGAACTGTCGGCTGAAATAATATAATTGTGGGTGCTGCAGTCGAGGCTCTTTATAGTGAAGCTCTTTACAGCACCGTAGTGAAATTGTGGGTGTGAAACATCAAACATGATTGGGGAAACGGTCTTTGGCGACCAGCGATTTAATGAGCTGGACACTGTGGGTCTTTGGGATATAGTAGATTGCAACAGTCGGAAAAGCGATGACCTAGCATACATCATCGTACTTAAATGAATTGCAAAATTATAGTCTAATGCGACGGCAAAGTTACATCAACAACAGTTAAAGCGGGACATACCGAGGAGCGCCAGGTCATCTTCAGTGCGATTGCACAGCAGCAACAATATTTAATCGACAAATCGCAAGAAACATAATATAATTTGAGACCAAGACTAAATCACGCTCGACCACTAACCATCAACTTTCTGATCTTGCAACGCGATGACGTATTTCGAGCGCTTCTTCAGACCGATCAGGAAATAATCCAGCAGTTCCTGAATGTCCTCGGAATTCGGTGATTGGAACGTGAACTCATCGCCTCGCACCGTTTGCACCGTGAATGTCTCGGCGTGCGGACGACCCGTCCTGGACAGGGAGTTCAGGGAGCTTGTGGGTGGAGTGGGATTTGAAAAATACATACAGTATGTGCAATCATGATCACGATATCTATCGGTCACACAATAACCACATACAATAAGAATTGGTCAAATGTTTTTCCTGAATCGTGAAGGGGGAAAGTGACGGGGCAGTGACATTGCGTTGCGCGATCACGCACAAGCCATGCAGTCACCAAAATGTTTCAGAACTGCAGCAAACTGAGTGCTCTGTTGGATTATTTTCAGCTGAAATGCTTTGTGGGAATCGCAAATAGCACAGTGGTTAAGAGTGACTGAACGTGAAAATCAGGATTGATTTAATGAATTCTTATGGTCATTATGCGACCAATACCTATAGTGACAGATTCTGGCTATATTTCTTGGTACGTAATGAAGAATACTGTATGTTCATCAGCGAGGTACAAAGAGTTCACAAACTTGGTACAGGTGATGCCTGTGATTTCAGGGAAGCTAAGCTCCAACAGCACTTGTTCCTGATCATCAACAACATAGAGACCCGTCCAGTTCACGGCGATGATCACCTGGAACAAAATTTTTATATTTCGAAAGAGAAATTTTTTCGAACAATTACGGAAATTTTCAAATAAAATGTTTTTTCACCTCATTTTTCGGCAGTGGTGGTCCGGCGAATTTGTAGGCCTCGTAGAATCTCGAGAAAAGCAGCGGCCATTTGAACTTGGCGTATGAGACGATGTCCTGCTTGATGCGCAGGGTGTCCATGTCGACGCCTTGGAATGCCTGAATCAGGGAAGGGCCTTAATTTCAGATCGAATCTTCTTAGCGCACAAAGATCACGCTTTCAGATTAAGCCAGTTTTAAGAAAAAGGTCAGCACTCGTTGTGCAGGGTAGTGATAGGTTTCTCGCGTTCGTTTCAAGTCACAGTATGTGAAACATCATAGCGTCGCCGCCCCAACGAGCGAGTGAAGTGTTATTATTAGTGACAATTTTAATCGTCCTCGATTCACATTGAACGGCGGGTTAGCTTTAAACTGGGACTTACCATATCTTAATCAGTTATCCATTCCATACACTCTGTTATTTATCTGGCTCGACTGTTTTTCGTACCTTTCGATGCGCGTGCATCACCAATTGCAGCCATCTGTCCATCTGTTGTTGTTTCGTGTCCTGACTGCTCATTTTCGTCGATGGAGTCAAAACGTAATCGGGCAGATACGAATGAAGCATGCCACTGAGACGATCAATTTTCAGGTCACCGTTGTAGTCCACATAGTGCTGCTGCGCGGCCAGCATGGCCAGGTCCTCTTCCTAAATTCGGAACTCAATTTGCAAAAAAAGAACATTTTTCTCTTCCATTGTACTGAAACCTAATGAAACATCACTAATTTACCTTATCACATCGATATTCGCCATACTTGACGCCCCTGACCACTTGTTGGTAGATGAGGTTGGTCGCCACCTGATCGTCGGCCGCTTCGTGCCAGGGTGAGAAAATTTCCTGAAAAATTTTCCAAAGAATTTTAGACAACACCCGAAAAAAATTGTTCAACGCGTTGTCTACGGACCTTTCGGAAAAACAATCGCCAAGGCGCGTTTCGCTCCTGTGCACCTTGCTCCTTTGCGTACTGTTCACATTGCGACACCGCGTCCATCACGTGATCATTGCCGCTGCCCAACGACGAAACCTTTTAGAAAACTTGGCGTGAAAATCTTCCAAAAAATCGAAATTTTCGAAAATTAACTTAGCGTAAAAATCTTCAAAAAAATCGAAATTTTCGAAAATTAACTTAGCGTAAAAATCTTCAAAAAAATCGAAATTTTCGAAATTTCTTTTTTTCAAACCTTGTCGAACAGCGCGATGTAGAGTGAGAAACCGAATCGATCTTTCAAGCCAATTTTTTCAGACAGTGACTGACACAGCTCCCTGGCGGTTGTGGCAGAATCGGCCAGCAAGGTCTTCGTGTTGCCGTCCATGAACGTAATTGGCAGGATCAATGCCTTTTTCGACTTTGTTGCCTGCAAAAAACGTGGCAAGAGTTTTGATGCCGCCATGAAAATTTAACAAAAACTCGTCAAACAAAAAAATTGAGCAACAGACTGAAAGACAGATTTTGCGAAAAATTTTCAAAAATCTTTAAAAATCGAGTTTTTCGTCACCTGAAGCTCCATGTAGCTGGGCGGTTGATGCCTGGTGCCATTGATGAGCGTACGTTGCAATCGCTGTTCGCAGTAGGACTGAAATAAGAAAAATTTTCCAAAAACCTCAAAACAATTAGCCAGAAAAAGTGATTAGTCAAAAAACATAATGTACCGAATAGCCGGGCGGTCCGTTTTGCTGAATGAAACTGCGCAGATATTTGACGAATTTTTCGGATGGCGCGAAACAGCCGACACACAAGGACAACAAGATCCAACCCCTCGCGTGCGAGTTGCGATTGGGGTTGGCGCTCAGTTGCTTGCTGATTTGGCAGTAGATTTCGTCGCTGAAATAAATTTTCTCTTTCAAAAGCTTGTATAAGCTGAGAATAAGAGAAAATTCTCGATCAAAACACAGACCGTAGATCGGGTCGGAGAATGCCGTGTCCGATGATGAAATGCAACTTCTCGAGATTGGACGTGGCGCGGTTTTCAAGCAGTGCATTGTAATTTTCTGCAAAAAATAGGTATTTGAACAAACGTTTTTGTCAAAAATTAGAGAAGTTTTCCGAAACCCGAAACTTTTCCTTATATTGGTCGCACAATGACTATATAAGAATTCATCAAAATCAATCCTGATTTTCACTTCAGCACCCTAACTCCTACCACAAACATCACAAACACGCAGACAACCACCCGCAAACACCCCCGCACGCACCCCCCCCCCAACTACCTGCGTATTCTTCCTGCTTCAATTTCTCCATCACGTCATCGGATAGTTTCGACTTCTTTTTCAGTGTCATGCTGATCAGCTTCTGCCGAACGCTGCCCTTGCGAATCTTTTGCGTGCCCATCTGTGAAAAAATGAAAAAATTTTTCCAAAAATTTCAAGCTTCGACAAAAATTTCCGCATTTGACCAACGTTGGTTGAATCGTACTCGGCCGCGTTCTGCGCCTGTTCCAAGTCACGTTTGCTGAAACTGCGGCCAAGTGTCGAATACAGTTTCGCCATCACGGGGGTGGTGTCCTGGAAAAAAAATTTCGAAGATTTCAGAAAGTTTCTAAGAGACAAAAAAAAATTTTACAAAATTTTACCCGAATACTGCCGCCAGTTGAGGTGGTGGCGCGCGGTTCGGGCAAATCACCCATAAATCGCAGGATCGTTATCCAAACGGCAAGAGCAGCCTGTATACATACAAGTGCAATAATGTGCCTGTTTTGATGAGCAAACGGAGGTGGTATATTTTCAGGTTGAGTTCAGTTTGACTCGACAAAAAATAGATCGCCCACTCACAATTTGATCGCCAGTATTGTCATGCGGCAGCAGCGGGTATCGAAGTGGTTTCCTCACGTACGCCGGCGTCGCGTTGCCTTGGAAATAGGTGGCGGCGAACTTGCCGAACTGATACGATGTGAGGTCCTCCTTGTGCGCGGGCATCACACGTGAATCGTCGTGCTCCGGGGACACGTGGCCGTTGGTGGTCGGGGTCGGTTTGGTTGGGGCTGGATAAGGAACATGTATACATTGTGACTTCACTATGTGCACTGGTTGAGTGGCTCTCCGCCCTCGCTATGCACAGATATGTGACGAAACTCTGTTTATGAGTTTGCACGCGGTGATGTTACACGGCGCAGCAATAAGATCTGCAGGTGGGGCTTTTTAGAGGCAAATTTGCCAGAGGCGTTCGCACTGACGAGCCCTGGCGCCTCGGTCTGTCTGCGAAAGCAGGGCGAAACAGACCAACATTACTGCATTCAGTACATGGAGAGTGCATAGTTGACAATCATCTTTGTGACCGCCCAAGCTCACAAGTACAAGGGCAGACGAAAATTGTTGGTTAACGAACTGCTGTCTTCATTGTTCTGGGGACAAAACGCAATTTGAGGTTACACTACCTATTATGTGAAACTTCACTGACGACTGATATTGCATTGGCTGAAACATCAGCATGTCAGCACCGTTTTCGGACCTCACAACAGGATTGTCACATATCGCATGAATGTGGGCTTCTCTACTACCAACATTAAAAGAAGTGAAAAAGCCAAAAAAACATAAAAAAGCGCATTGATCACCCAAACCCACCAGATTGTACCACCAGGTCATCGAAACGTCCCTGTGGCTGTTCGACATGTCCATTAGTGCGTGACGCAGTGCCCCCCGTGTCGGACATGTTATCGGATGGCAGGAAACCGAACATTTGCTCGACCTGAGAATTGTTCAGTTATTTTGACGCCCTAAATTTTTTTTATTGCTATGCTTTGGAAAAATGTACTACTGTATTTTACCATCTCCGCATGTATGTGTGTATGTATAGTTATTACGCTGCTGGGGTCTCCATTTCCAACCTGAAGTTGGACTGATGTACTGCAGTGCCAAGAGATTTGAGTTGTAAAAAACGGGAAGGTAATCCTAACTAAACACGACACGGCTAATATTAGTGCCAAGAGATTTGAGTTGTAAAAAACGGGAAGGTAATCCTAACTAAACACGACACGGCTAATATTCTAATGTTTTGAAATCAAGCGTACCTGACTACGTACATACATATACTGTACATATATTCAGTTTTGTATGTACCTTTGCACCTGGAGCATGCAGCAGCTGTTTATACTGCATCCGATCAAATAATATCCATATAATTTCAACGTTTTCCCCCAAAAAACAAACAAACAACAACAACACCCATACCAATTTGCTATCATCAAGTTCTTCGTGTTGTTCGGGCACAATCTGAGCTTCGGCGTATTGCTGCGCCAGAATCTCCACATCCCTGGCTCCGACCGTTCGCTCGCCGGCGGCGACTTTGGTCTTGAACTCCTGGCGTACCAGTGAACCACGACATCTGGCCTGGTGACGAAATAATATGGAGAGATTTAGTGTTAATTCGGAAAATTAGCGCCGTGCGCTTACGCACAGTATGTATAGCCTTCAAAACCATATATTTATGATATATTCAAGGACAGGGTTCGTTGAGCCGTGATTGGGCCCGTCCCTTGATAAACTGGCATACTATGCGGGACCATCAAAACAAAACTGGAGTATTTTACCAAAAGATGTGAACAAAAATCATAAAACGTGTTAACCAATACCTGGAACTTGATGATAATGGCACGCAGTCGGTCATAATTGAACACCAGCTGTCGAGCGCGGATAATCGCTTGGAGTCGCGCGAAACCGAGACGAATCTGCATGCAACATTTCAGGTTTATTCTATTCAAAAAGGCCCACATAAAATGTTTCAGACACCTGTGAAGTACATGAAGGCGTGAATCAGCTTACGTTTCACGACTGCCAAACACTTTCTATAACAAGTGATAATCGAAACGGAAGTTATACTCACTGATTCTATTGCCTATCGCTACCCCCGTCCACCAAAAAGAGAGTCTTGGATGAGCTGACCTTTATTTTTTCCGAAAAATGAGGACATCGGACGCACCAAGCCAAGCCCAAACCACTAGCCGATGTTTCAACGTCAATATAAAAAACGCGCACCACAGCGTATCGTTTCCTCTGCGCATAGCCACGCCACTGTTTCTGCAAGACCAGCACAGCCCGGCGCATACGCTCATAACGCCGTCTGACACACCAACCACGGACCAACTTTTGAATGGTCACCACACGGTACGTGAGCATCTTGTCACGTCGCTGCTCCAGATAGAGGTCTTGCGAGTCCTGGATTGATCACCAAAGTTTATGATGTGCGTTATATTCTTGGGTACCTGATGTTTCAACGGGTGCTTATTGACGAAGGGATAGTGATTTCGTCCCAGCTGTGCTAACATGTGTTATGTATGCGTATGCACAATGATTATCAAAAAATTGACGCACATTCTTCGACCAAACTTATGTACCTTCAGGAACAATTTGTTCCTGCCCAATTGATAATCGGATTTCGAGCCAAACACGGCCTCACAGATTCGCTTGGTCGCGACGCGGCAGTCGGTTTTGTGGGCGGGTGCTGCAACACGGAATAATGACCAGCTACCTGATGTTTCACAAGTGTGGTGATGGAGCAGTATGAAACAGAGCACACATACCGGCCTGTCTATAGTAACAAGGTCGGCATCGGATCTTGACATTTTTATCATTGTGTGTGCAGATTATGCAGAGACCGGAAGTATTGGTCGCACAATGACAATATAAGAATTCATCAAATCAATCCTGATTTTCACGTTCAGTCACTCTTAAACCACTGTGCTATTTGTGACTCTTATAAAACATTTTCAGCTGAAAATAATCTAAGTAGCAAAGCACCCACGTTGCTGCGGATCTGAAACATTTTAGTGACTGCATGTTTTGTGTACGATCGCGCAACGCAACGTCACTGCCCCATTACTTTCATGCTTTACGATTCAGGAAAAAAATTTGACCAATATAAAGTCATTGTACGACCAATACCATAGACAGCGCATGTCAACCGCAGAGTCGTTAATGCAAAGGTGGGGTTACCATATAAAATTGTGGACTGTTTATAAACTAACGAATTCCATTGCACAACAGCCGATAGCGATGGACAAAGTTTGCGAAATCGTGTCGAATTGGATATCCAGCTTTGCGAATCCGGATTGTTTCCATCATGCCGCTGTAGCGCAGTTGCTTGCAACAGAGTTCGCGGTCGAAAACCTGTGATGTTTCAAGTATATACGTACGGTATACGGTTAAAACTCCAGCATCGCAAAATATGAGTTTCCACGTGAGAAAAAGTTGACACATAGGAAGTTTAGCAGGGCTTTTTCTCTTTGATTGGTCACGTGTTTTTCACATGACAAAAAACCTTACCATTGGTTGTTTGAATTCATTCGGTTTGATGCAGCGAATGAAGAACGGTTCGCACTGTTCCAGTTGAAACATCAGTGTTTCGAGTGATTTCTTGAATTGACTGCTCACTGTCGAACGTTGCACTTTCCTGGAGTCGGGTTCCTGAAAAATGATGTTTCTTGTTTTCAGAAAAAAGTTATTTTATTGTTTTTTGCAGGGTGGAAATTCCGAATAAGAAAAAATTTATTGTGATGGACCGAAGTTTGTGATCGGGAAACAGGTTCGAACCGGTAACCAAATTGGTACCGCTCCAAATGTCGTAAAATTGCTGCATTAACAGTGCCCTGATGACAAAGTTCTCCACATACATACATGTACAATGGAAGGCCAACTATAAACTGCCTAAATGAAACATACCACACTGAGATCGTCGAACAAATTCACGAGAAACTTGAACTGGCTCTTGTGCACCAGTGCACGCAGGTCGTTGCTGAACGTATCCCGGTTCTTCTCCAGAAACCCTGCAATTTTGTCATGTATGTCAGTCAGCAGTCGACTGATTTTGTCAATGTTTTCTTGACAAAATGTTTCACGCAAACGTATGAACCTCGCGAGTCATAGAAGACGACGCCAGCGAAATGATTGACGCCAAATGATCGATTGAGGTCTGACTTGGGTTTCAGGTAGTTCGGGTTTTTGACGTGCGTGATGTGCTGTTTATTGAGCATTGTTTGGTCGGTGCCCTGAAGTGGGATGAAACATTTACGGGTGGATTTTTAGAATAAAACGTTGGGTATTTGGTTTCCGCGTTGGTGTGGCCTGAATAAATATTCAGGATCCGATCGTGCCGATGTTATAATTCAAGTGACTATTTTAATTTCTAAACATGTATATGTAGGTATGAATAGAATTCATGATTTCACTAGCGTAAATGCTTTCATTAGCTGTGTGATAATAATCCCTACGCTAGTCAAACGAGTGACATCATTAAATATCTCGAAATGACCAGAACATAAAACAGTCACGAAACAGGTGGGATTTCATCATATTCGCCTGACAAATTCCGAATACTGTATGTATGAATAAGCCATGTCTCATCAGAAATGCGACACTTTCACAGAAGACGAAAATTTACCTTCGGGAATTTGCTTTCCTCATCGATCAACGAGAGAACGTTCATCGGTTGAATGGCCAGCAGATCGAGGATCTGAAAATTCGATCGAAATCGTTTAAATCAAATAGTGAACAAAATCAATGAATTCAAATGCAAGCTTCAACCATTCAATCGTATTCACTCACGTGTTGATTGTCGACGAATTCAATGTTCTGCCAGCTGATCTCCTCGGCATCGTATTCTTCCTGTTCCAGTTTGAATATGTGCCGAACGAAGAATTGCTGCAGATTCTCATTCGCATAGTTGATGCACAGCTGTTCAAAGCTGTTGTGATCGAAATTCTCGAAACCGAAAATGTCTAGTACGCCGATTGAGGTGCGTTCGCTGTCGTCACGACGCGGTCTGCAAAGTGAGATTTACGAGCGAATAAAATTCTACTGCATTTCAAAGCATTTTTTTGATTAATCAATTAATCCCCTGACCGCGACATGAAACTGGTTCGGAGCAATGTCGATAATTGATATTTTCCTGCAAAAGCAAGCTTCTTCTATTTCGCGACTTAGAGGACACTGTGTTTTGTAACTTTGTCACCCACTAATCATCAGTTCCCACATGTGATGTGATGTTTGATACACTCTTTAAAAACAATAATATACAAAATGCGAGAGTTGACTGAACCTAGAGAAAATTCAGCCAAACACACTTGAACACAGCCTGATTGATCTTCTTGACCAGCCAAACAAACAATCGCCCATAGATGGCCTTCACAAATGCATCCCTGACATCCAGACTCTCCTCCGCTGTCATCCCCCTGATCACCCGTTCATCACGCGTCACAATGGTTCGGGTGGTCAGTGCGTTCACTAGTTGACGTTGATCGACCTGGGAGTATAGGGGTGGGATCAGTCCTGTTCTTTTTTAATTAATTTGTGCCATGCAAAATCAGGATCAGGCTTTCAGAACGACCATGATAGTACATAAAGTACCGATTACCGGACATTGCGATTGTAAGAGCATAGAACCGTTCGACCAGTGTGTTCACTGGGTGGAATTTTCGAAACGGTGTAAAGGTCAGTTGGGCGTAAAGGTCGGTGTAACGTTCGGTCGAAAGCTCGGTCGGCGTAGCTCGGTGTAAACGTGAAACATTGCCTGTTATTAACGTGGAATGTTTCAAGTTTACACCGTGGTCTATCACACTGAGCTGTCGACCGAGCTTTCCACCGACCTTTACCCCCAACTGACCTTTACACCGTTTCGAAAATATCACCCACTGACTGTGACTGGTGCAACTGGTCTTCGTCCGTCAGGCACCAGATGATGGCAATATGTGACCAGAAAGGACACTCGACACAGTTTTAAGCCATGATGGGCCAGGCCAATGTGTGCAATTCGTTTGTTCAGCCATTTCAAACAATCGTAATGTTTCACTCCGACCTACATAACTGCAATACTGATTGCAATCCAATCAACAAGATACTGTACGTACGAGTGTAAATACCTGCAGTTGTTTAGCAGCGCGCGCAACAGCTTCCGCGTCAGCAATCTGCGTGGCGTCCAGATGGTTGATTGTGGTGGCTGAAATTGATTGGTTCGTATTTTCGTATTCATTGAGGCAGCACAAGTGAAGTGCGCTGAATTGTCAAGCTGATGCGCTCTACACTCCTTGCGTAGTGACGTGATCCGGTTTCCCGACACGTTTTTGTCATGCATGAAAATTGTGCGAGATAAAAGTAAGACATCAAAGTTAGGCGCCAGATTATCTGTCAATGTTGAATGGTTCACACTGCGTGTATGTACAACAGTTCGAGGAGCACTTTCAAGAGTGTAAGGGTCCACTATAAAGAGCCCAGACTGTCTAAGCCCATCAACATACCATTGTACTTGATGTTTCCCGTGTGCAGAATGCCGGCCAACACGCGAAATATCGACCAAATCTCAGTGTCATTGAACAACAGCACTTTCATCGCGCTACGAATGTCGGCAAAGTCCATTTTGTCATCGCGGCCTTCCGCCGTCAGGGTGCGGCCCTGCAATATCAGGGTCAGGGTTTGGCTTTGACTTTGGGGTCAAGATTGGGAATAGGGTTGGTAGTACTTATACGTACTGTAGGTTCAAGCATATGACAAATAAAATAAAGGTTCATCGCGAATCGCGAAGCTCAGTGACCAGATTGGATCAGATTTGCTTCGGTCACGTGACTTTAAATACTTTGGTATTTCTTTATGCCACAAATTTCTACCAGAGTATAAAGCTTCCTCTCACACGGCTGACGCAGGCAACTCTTCCGCTGCTCGAAATTGGTGGCAAAAGTGAATCGCAAAATATTGCCTCGAAAAAGTCGCGTGAACAAAATGTTATAGAAACTATCCGATCTGACGATCCAGTTTAGTAACAGCTAAAATACCGAAGATAATGAACAAAAAAGCTGACCTGGGTCAGATAGAAATACTGCGACGGCGAGCCCAGTTGCAGGTCTTTCTTCTCCGGTTCGGTCAAGCCAGCCAGCAAACAATAGAACACATGATAGTTGCGTTCGTTGTGCGCTTGGGAGACGATTCGCGATTTTTCGAGCAAATATTGCTCGATTTTCGCTCCCTCGATCGCACCAGTCGGCGCAAAGTGAATGTCGATGTATTTGCCGAATCGAGAGGAATTGTCGTTGCGCACCGTTTTGGCGTTACCAAACGCTGAAACATGACAGCCAGCTGCTTCATTGCGCTTGCTTGTCGGGTGCCCAATATCAAAGTCAGTTTGACACTCAGTTTTAATCATGCATGGGGTTTCAGACAGGAATGGATCGAACTCGGCCAACGAAACGGATATGACAAATCTGCGCATTGGTCGCACAATGACTAAATACAAAGGAATCCGGTGCCTTTTTTCCTGCATTGTGAAGGGGGGAAATGACGGGGCAATGAAGTTGCTGCTTTGCGTGATCACACGCAAAGTATGCAGACAATTGAGTGTTTCAGAACTACAGCGACGTGGTTGCGCTGCTATAGATTATTTTCAGATGAAAATTTTTTTGTCAAAATGCAAATATTGCATACAGTTAGAGCGGGTGAAGCTGAAAATCAGAATCATGAGCCTGGATTCTCATAATCATTGTGCGACCGAAAACCTCTGCCACACGAAAATATCATTAAACACCCAACCTTCCAATATCGGATTGGCCATCAGAATCTGCTGTTCGACCCACGAATGTTGTCCGCTGGTGGCAGCCAGAAATTGCAACACCAACTTCGTGCTCTCCGTCTTGCCCGCGCCGGACTCTCCACTGAAAAAAATTGGCAAGAAAGTTTGTACTCAAGTGATGCAAATCCGCAGGTCGCAGTTAGTTTCACCAGCGTGAAGTAGCTGACCGCGAACTTTTGAATTTCATGTATGTACGTGCGTTTTCGATAGTGTTTTCTTTTGTCCGTGGCGAGGAATCTGCACAACGAGCTCATGATGCCTTTTGCTGATCTTTGCGTGTATCACGAAACATTTTCGATGTCGCACGCACACACAAACAGAGGGTGATATTTTCGAAACGGTGTAAAGGTCAGTTGGGGGTAAAGGTCGGTGGAAAGCTCGGTCGACAGCTCAGTATGATAGACCTCGGTGTAAACTTGAAACATTCCACGTTAATAACAGGCAATGTTTCACGTTTACACCGAGCTACGCCGACCGAGCTTTCGACCGAACTTTACACTGACCTTTACGCCCAACTGACCTTTACACCGTTTCGAAAATTCCACCCAGAGACTGATCGCGCGGATCAACTGCGTACCGCGAGCGATAGCGGAATGGGCATGATGATAAGTTATAATTTTGCATGGGAATTTTGGAAAAGTGTACATACACCTTTTGAGAACCGATTCTACAATCCCAAACTGGCTCCGTCTCACCTGATAATAATGCACTGATCCTGATTGGTCCTTCGCATCTGCGTGTAGGCATTGTCGGCCACAGCGAATATGTGGGGCGGTTGTTCGCCGATGCGACGTTCTTTGTACGACCGAAGTTGCTCAACGCCGTAGATGGGCAGGTCGGTGTATGGATTGACCGCTACCAGGATACTGCCGGTGTAGGTCTGGAAACGTGGGATGAATTTGGGCAATGGCTTTTAGCTATGTGAGTGACAGAAGTGTGTTGTTACAAGCAGAGGAAGCATATTCTTCAAAAAAAACTGAAAATGTACCCCGATCACTCTCACTATAAAGAGGTATACCATGGATGGGCATGATGACACGATTGCGGTCTAAATGGCAGACCTTGCAACTGGGGATGACGATAGGGATTACCAATGGGTATGATAACAAGTTTTACAAAATGTGAACGATAGCGAACTTTGCACCATGGACATGACAACAAAGAGTTATCAAGGTGCATAACTATAGTAGTACCTAAGCAATGACCATGATAACATCAAAAGTTCACGCTACAGTGTCAACAAACAAACTCACATAGATCAAACGCTGCTTGTATCGAACGTGCAATGTGCGCAATATCCCCGCTTCGTGCAGGTCGCCCAGCTGTATCATATCCTCCACACCCTGCACACTCGTCGGATGCATGATCTTGATTCGACGGTCCGGTCCGAGTAATTGTTCCTGGAATTTACGGTCTAAGTCAGTCATCAATGAGACACGCCGATCGACCATTCTATTTTTGGTCCTCATTCGTACTTTACGGTCTGTCTGGTCAGACTTTACGGTCTAGATGCCTGAATCATCAAGGCGGCACGTACATTCGCTTCATCGTCCAACACACGAATCTTGCCGCTGTCCGCGTCCAACACTCGCGCACCGATTGGACACGAGTACTGCGTCTTGGCGGGCGGCTCGATCCAGATGTAGTCACCCTGAAAATGAAGGGATTAAAAAAAGTGAACTTGTGCACTTGAATGCATTAAACTGGGTATCGGTTGCCGGGTCTGCCAATGGCGCGGATGTTTTCACGCGCCGCGTCTTCTGCCGCGATTATACTTTGTGTCGACGCGCGCCACATTTGTGCGTATGACTGGACCGGCTGATGCTACACAACGGTGGTTATGTATTGCACAACGTGTACTAATCGTTGTTCGCTTTTTTAAAATGCCGAACCGCGAAGAAGCTAACGCGGCTCAGGTATAGCATGATAATCCGGCTATGTTGTGATGTGCTGCACAAGCAGTGTGTCTTTTTCGTTCAGCTTGATTGTGTTTTCTCACGAATGAAAAGCTGCCTTGGTAGATTATATCGCTGCGTGAGTTATTATATATTCAAGTTGTTTCGTCATTATTGCTTTCTTTTCATGTGCATATGAGCGTACAAGGAAGTTTGGTTCAGATTTCCTTTGTGTTCTTGCGTTGCCCCTTGCCCTTCCACTTCCACGTGGGTTGCTAAAGCATCTCAACAGCCAACCCATTTCTCCTTTGAATTTAGAGGGTGCACAAATAAATTGGTTCCCCGCGGGTAACATTTCTCTAATTGTTCATGACACAAATGTGGCTTCTCGACCACGAGGAAATTATTTCCATGCAGGCACCTACAACCAAAACCTAATCACGACCAAACCAGGCATGGCATGGCATGACACATGTGTAACCATTGGGCCAGGTCCCCAAATGCATTTGTACCTGGGTGCATAATGCATGGCCTTTTGTGCATGTGTATTTATTATGCCCGAAATTTCTGGGCAATAGCTCGTCGTGGCGGTGCTTGTTTAGCAAGCGGCCAGGTGTTCCAAGCTTGCAACCTGTGCTCTATTCTGCGCTGTTATCATGATTATGCGTGTGTGTGTGTGTGTGTGTGTAGCACATAATAATTTCAGAATTTTGGTGGGACGCGTATAAGCAACATTCCGAACCTATACGTATACTTATACCAGCGTTGCTTTAGGATCAATTCAGGAGAGATGTTAGTTCGGTGTTCGTTGCAAAACTGCGTATCGTGCAGACTTTATCAAATTGCTTCTGCACGCGGCACTAAAATTCAAAGCCGGCGAAAGTCATTCAAACCCGTTTCTGCTTTGTGTACAGTTGATGAAGCTTCATTGCTTTCTGCTGCTTTTCTAAAAAAACGCTGATTCGCAAGAAAATAAGCACGCCGAAGGTTAAGTTTTTTAATCACAAAACACAAACAAAAACATTCCTGCATAGTCAAACAAAATGATGTTTTTCTGCGGCTTCGTTGCGCACTTGACTTGATTTTCAAGAGGTGTGTTCGTGTGTGAAGCCCGGGGTCAAGATTTGGGAGGTAAAATGTGAAAAACATGTGTATGTGTAGAAAAACATCCCCAAATGTTACTCATTTCACGTTTCAACGCACTTGAAACAGCACGAGGCCGGACGGACTAACTTATTACGCAAACAAATCTGCAAATAAAAATAATAATCTTGAGATGTTGACAAATTGCCGGGTGTCCCGCTGTCAAGGTGCACTTGTTGTTGTTTTGACCCCCGCGGTCGCTTACACGGCAGATTGAGATCGCCTTGACCCACACAAAAAAAACTGGGTTGCCAAAATTTGAAAAAATATATGGTTTGTAAAAAAATATAAAACTACGCAGGTCCCTAACTCTAGTCCATTTCCCTCAATTAAACCGAATGTATCAAAAAATGTGTATTTGAGGTGCACACCTCTATTTTGTGCGATCAATTAAAAGGGTTTTCCCATGTTGTTGTGAAATGAGTGTGACAAATACTGCATGAATCATCCCAGTTCTCAAAGTGTTCATACATCACATGTTCGCAGCGTCACCAAATATTTTCGAATACACGCATTTTCGCATAAATAAAAGTTTCTGGTTTGCCCTTCAGCTTCAGCCTCAACTGTATAAACAGCACTTCACTCCCTAATTCATGCGTATCCAGAACTTTGGACATGGTATTTGATAAATTATGTATAATGTAAATACTTCAGCAAGGTTAAATCACATTGTGGGGTTTAGCCCTTTAATAAAATTTATCGATATTTATAATGAATTCGATATGATTATTTTTATTATTGGCCACTCGACACTGAAGGACATCGCATTTCACCGAACTTCGATAATTATGCCCGCACAGTTTTGTACACCGAGCAGTTCCGGTCCGTATAAAATAGCTTTCGATATTGTTGAAATTTTGCAATTTATGCACGTTAGATCGATCTCGACCAACAGGATAAACCTGTTCATTCACACAAATTCGAAATGATCGAAAACGTAAAGTTCCCCTGAATATATCTTTCGCCGGTTGAAGTTTTAACCAATTTTATCATCCCAAAGTGAAAGTGTTTGCATGCGCCGGTTGTTTGCGCTACTGTAATGCAAACATGAGATTTTGATATGTCATGTGTATTGCGCTGTGTGACCTCAATAATAATGGATCTTCGTTTAACATACTACATACGTACGTACGTACTTCCATGGCCCAGGAATGCGATATAATGCCACAAGACTGTAACAGAATGCAAATGTGTCATCTATACACAGTTAACTTTACGCACATGCGTCATGCGCTTTTGCACATGCACATGCATGCGCGCATAGGCTCACAGTCACAGCGCAGGCACAGGCTGCAAGGACAGATACCAAGAATGCGGATCATTTTTGCAGACATCAAAGAAAAATCACGGTTCTGTTGAAACAAACACGCAAAACAAGCAAAACAATTATCAAGAAACCGCCTACCTTGGTCACGATAACCATTTTGTCAGGGTCTCGATATCAAATAATAATCCAGTAGTAAGTTGTTTCCATCGAAATTCAAACTGGTCAAATATGACCTGTGTTGTTGTGATGCCAGGCCCTGGCGTGCGGCAATAAAAATTCCTCCACTCGGAAGGTGACCAGTTTATGCCGAGGATCAGATAAGGATGAGATATTGTAGATAAACGGTGACCGTGTTAACAAGTTTTCGATCCTGCAAGTTGTGTATAGTGATCAGAGTGTTAGATTTTGTGTTTGATAGCAAAATGATATTCACCAGACACAGCAAAACTTGTTATAATTCTCGTGGATGTCTTTTACCAATTTGTGGTCGCCCGAATGTACAAGTTTCGACAGAACAGATGGGGTTTAGTCACGGATCATCTGATGTACAATATAACGTATACAAATTCGTGTCGTCTTGTTTTTTCTGCAAAATGTTCATGAATGCATAAAAATTAACAAAATTTCGGCTCAGAAAGTTTGATATTTACAGCAGACGGTGGGAATCAAACCGACAAAATCGATTTGTATTTTTTCCAATTTTGAAATAAAATCACGCGCGGCATTTCGATTTTTCTATGCACAAACCTGCAAGATCATGAATCTGGTACGAGTGCCCCCAACCTAATCATGAGGGTGCATAATTTCAGGACGGCAAATTTATTTAGGGCACGTCGTAAGGCAATATCGGGCGGTGCATAGCACTACACGAAAAGAAATATGGATTGTCGGTAGAAAATTAAAATCAACAAGGAGGAAGAGACAACACGTCTTCTGTCCAGAGAAATTATTGTTCCGGCATAACACACAAAATGAGTTTAGTTTCGCAATTTGGCTGGCGGCCCGAAATTAGAACACGCAGAAGATAAGATTTTCGGGTCCTGTACAGACAAATTCATCGATTGATATGCACACAAATGTTGCGCAATAACCAAACGAATGAACAGAAACAATATTATTATTATTTATTTCGAGCTGAGACCAAACTACCACATCTGCCACATCAAACTACATAAGGTCCAGCAAAACGTATATGAGTTTTGTCAGCTGGCCAGGTAACACAACAAAGAGACGACATATGAATTCTGGGTTGCACCTTGAAACCAAACACCACGTGAATTTATGGTACCGGCCCGATGCGGTATTGTCAAAATTTTGTTGAAATTCCATTAGGTCTGTGGAACATCAGCACGCAAGTTTCGGCCTAATCCACTGATGTTTCGCACACCGTATATCATTATCGGGAAAGTTGGGGACGTCCACATGGCAAAACAAGAGAGCGGTACCACAAAGTGCACAAATATACGGATTTTAAATAAAATGCACAGGTACGTACACCCGCAGAAATGCAGAGAATACCAGAAACCAAACCGCAGTAAAATGTAATGTCCGTAAACCAGATGTGGTTGCCTGTTATTTTGTCGCCCTTCTGGTTATATAAATGCATAAAAATATACTGGAATTTCACTTTCACTATGAATGTTGCGGATCCAGGGGTTGGAAAACTCGCTGGATGTATCAAGTTGCAAAAATAACAAAACGCACCAGATTACTAATTGAAAACATAGTTTCAGGCGGTGCGTTATTTTTTCCAGGTGAGAAAAGCCGCCAATTCTTATGTCACCTACTGATCATGTTTTCAAGTGGTCTTTCGGGATTTTTTTTTGAAGAACTTGAATATGACGCGGATTAAACAGTGGGAACTCTCAAAAAGTGAACACTGCGGAACGGTAATTGACGGCCAACTGGAAATTGACAGAGCAAGGCTCACACTGCCTGCTAGTATGTACATTGCTGAAATTTCTGCAATGCTGCTGCACAATGGCACAAGACAAGAAAAACGGTTCACAATGGTGCAAATTGCGCAAGGAGACGCAGCAAAATGGTTTGTAAAAGAGCAAACAAAACCGTCTGTGAGTTCAGAGTGCAAACGAGTGATTGGAAATATTTTTTTGAGTGTTTTTGTTATGTTGACGATGCGACGGACTTTTGGTGCGAGGCAGGCAGCGCGCACTGTTTTCTTGGCAGACCGCAAGCGCACGCAGCCCGAGGTGGATATACTGTGGCAAATTGTGATGTGCGGTTATTGTACGCGGGCGCGGGTTGCACATGAAGGCGGTGCAGAAACCGCATCATTATGCGCAGCGTAAATGAGGTTGACGAAATCAAATTATTGTCGGAACATGAATTGTGCACATCATGTTTTTTGTTGCCCGTTTCGATCGCTCTATCGCAGACGGGCGGTGCACCAGGTCATCGTCGGTGCGAATGCACCAGATGGCCACGTGATCTCAATGTGCACTGCAGATTATTCACTATGGTGATCGACATCAATCCGCAAGTAGAGGATCAGACTGTTATTTTGTAGACTGATTAACCACGTTGACGACTTTCAGATAAAAGCTCGACAGTTGCAGGCACTGCTGGGCTAGGGACATTGTTACACCATGTTGTTCAGGCAGGCAGGGTTGGAAAAAAAATCTTTTAAACAAGTTTTTTTTAAAATTTTTTTTGCCCAACCCGGCAGCCAGGTGTGTCTCGGTTAAGAAATATCAGCCTGCTGGCTTAGCATAACCACCTATGCTCGCATAAGGTTGCGCGGAAACCGTGATGGACAATCACTGTACATAATTTGAAACATGCGGAGCAAAGCGCGGCCGGGAAAAGTTAGTGACTGTCGGACAGAAGCGTGCACTGTAATGTATTGCAGTCTGGGCATATGTAGGTAGCATGTATGTATTTGTGTGTGGGTCGTGCGTGGCGCACATTCAATTGCGCAAAACGAAAAGGTCATCTTGGTACATCACTGTATAGCTCTTATATTATATTGAGCTGACGACACTTACTTATTGCTCTGATGCTACTACATCTTTGCAGTGGATATTGTATTGCATATATTGCTCGCGCGTTACACCGCGAACTTTGTAGCGCACTCTGATATGCTCTAGCGCCGATACAATATGTGTACATACTATTTTATGATGTGATGAGATTTGCAATAGCGTAGCACGCGCAAAGTTTGTCCGTGTTTAGTGGGGTGGTGCCGGGGAATCTTGGGACAAAAATGTGCCTGGTTATGGTATAACAAAATCAGACACCAAAGAAGAGAAAATATTGAAAGCGAAAGGAGATAATCTACGCCGGGACGATTTAGGCGAAAGTGGCAGATACAGCAGGCAGTTTAGTTCATCTTCTATTGATCAGATCACACGGCAGGCAACAATTTGGTGTGGTAAATTTGACATGTCGTTCACCTCAAACGCGCGCGTGCACTGGTTGTGCTGCACAGCTGCCAGCGGAAGGTATACACCACCGTCACCTGCGTGCACTTGCATGATATATCAGTGGAATAACTACTGCTTGGATTAGTCATAAAAAAAAAAAACCAATCATATAAAATTACGAAAAAAAAACCCCCACACGACATGGCGAATTTTTCAGTCAGTGGGGCATATGGGCGTATCCATATGGGACCAGTGTTGTGATTGGATAATCACATCGTATGACTTTTGCAAGTGAAAACGGCATGCAATGCAACCAAAGGTGGGAATAGTTTACAGATCATTAGAGATCATTTATTAGGTATTATGTCTTAATGGTTGCGCATGCAAACGACATTGAAAAGTGCAAGTAGTTGCTTCTATGACTATACGAGGGCAAGGTTTACATTTTATGCACACATCGCGGCATAAATCTGAAACTTAAAGTTGGTCTTGACGTGGTTTGGCAGAACATCTGGTTCAGATGTTGTTATAGCATATGCGTTGGAGTTGTAAACGGTTGTGGACGAAAAGTAAAAAGTAGTGTAATCAAACAAAAAAACTATAATAAAAACTGGAATGTTTTTGTCATTTTTACGATTATGGACCACATGAGGTATTACGAATGTAGGACAAGGAAGGGGCAGGTGAGGTTGGTTTCTTTTCCAAAAGCAGTAAGCCATTTGCCAGCAGTCAAAACTTCAACATCGTGTGAGAATGGAGATTATAGATTGCACAGAGGAGTAGCAAAATTCCGAAAAGGTGTAACAAACACTGGTAAAACGGTTTTTGCTACACATACTGCGGTATCAAATCATATCGTCAAATACCGGTCGTCAACTCAATGTCTTATTTCTGCGCTCAGTTGGGGCTGCTTTGAGTTGACGACAGTATTTGACGACCTGGTTTGACGACTGTACTAATATCAGCCTGGCAAAACGTATTAACCGCGCTCATCCCGCTTCAACCGGCAGGCCGGTGCACCACGACACCATCGGTGCGAACACACCACGGAAAATTTACTGTGTATTGAAAGACCCGCACCTTGACAGAAAGCACTCGGCAACATACTATCGACAGAACGGTTTAGTATGATTATGAAAAATATTTGTTTTATGATTAACTCAACGCAAGTCTGAAAGTGTCCACCAGCAGCGCACTATGTACAATGCGTGCATGTTGCGCCACCGGAAATGTGTCCAAATAAAATTAGAACAGTAGTTAGTGACCATTTACTGTCGCCAAATTTATGCGCGGTATTCAGCATTGGTATTTATGACTAAGCGATAAGTCAATTGGGGCATACCCAAATCTGGATTAACACTCAGGCAGGTTACTGGCTGCTGGCTGAAATAATTGCGTCATCCGGAGTGCAAACAGCAACAACCAGTGAGTGTGCTACCGTAGTTTGAGGCGAGGTGCGTCGAGGTATTTGAATTTCCGCAACGGTAAAATGACGCACGAAAGGGCGGGAATTTAAAATTTTCTCTTTATTTAACTTTCTATAATTCGGATATTTTTTGGCAACCTTGGGGTTATTTTTTACAATTTCCCTGTTTTAATCTGTAATTAATCTGTCCAATTTTTATTTGCAGCATCGGATCGATCTCAAGACCACACATGGAGCAAAGCGATCGGCGCTCCAGAATCATCGGTGGCTCCGGAGAACGCCGCCGGCTCCAGGGATCTGAACCAAATCGAATGGAATTGATCAATTGAAGTGCGTTCTATTTCAAAAATAGATAACAGCAAGTGTTGCGCGCCATCAACAGCGTTCCGCGGAAACAGCAGCCGGACGGATCGAAGGGCCGAACGGAGACCTCGGACCTTTTGGCGCTGGAAATCTGCAGTTTGGTCGAAACCAAGGACAATTCGGCGCTGTTTCCTCTGGCGCCCGGTTTTGGTCGATGACGAACCGGAGTGCTCGATCAGTTGGTACGCCGCTGGATGCTATTCTACACGATCGAACAGTATTGAAAGTGCAAACGATATTTCGGTGAGGTTTTTCCGCTTTCTCTTTCTGCCAGTGCCAGTT
>JASAMV010003811.1:0-10641 GCA_030248065.1 Rhynchonema sp. JSB1_4
TTTTGTAGTTTTGGGCAGTTTCTGGCTGGAATCAAAAAACTTTAAAACTAAAGTTTTTTAAAAGGTGTTTTAATAAGAATAATTATCTGTTAACCACTGCGTGTACAGACTATTTGAAATAAGTGCTGTCGTCACAAAAACAATAAATCCAGCAGATCACACGTCACTAGGCAGCGATTTTCAGACGGTACAGACTCAAAGATTGGATCTTGGCCTTGGCACGTTCTGCTAAAAATTCATCTGCACGGCGGCCCCGCCAGCACATGCGGCGGCGTTATTATCGGTGAACGGCACGTACTGACTGCCGCTCACTGCGTGTATGCGTGTTTTCCTTTTCACACCTGGGAGCACTTTCTATTTCATACAATAGAAACTTACAAACAAGAAGAAAAATGCCTGCTGTCGCGCGGCAAGAATCAGGATATGGTTCTCGGTATCATGCTGGTCGCATATAAAACACCTATACAAGATTGTTTACTCCCCAAAGTAAAAAGATTGCGCACAGGAGCAAAAGGCGACTAAAAACATTACCGAAACAGAAGAAAAGCCTATCTGCCAAAAAAAATGAACAGGATTTAGAAAGAAGCGTTGCATTCCATTTTAAAAGTGAATTAAAAAGCGATACGCCATGAAGGAACCATATTTCAGCCAACGCATAATCGTTTTACCCACTTTATACCGTTACTAGTACGAATCGAACCTGTGACAGGTTGCCGTCGTCGCCTCATTGCGCTATTGGCCGCAATATGATTCCCTGATGGCGTATCGCTTTTTAATTCACTTTTCAAATGGAATGCAATGCTTCTTTCTAAATCCTGTTCATTTTTTGGCAGATAGGCTTTTCTTCTGTTTCGGTGATGTTTTTAGTCGCCTTTTGCTCCTGTGCGCAATCACTGATATGTTTTTACTTTGGGGAGTAAACAATCTTGTATAGGTGTTTTATATGCGACCATCATGATACCGAGAGCCATATCCTGATTCTTGCCGCGCGACAGCAGGTATTTTTCTTCTTGTATTTTTGTTTTATATCGAGTAAGCGCATTTTCTCATTCGGTTGACGGAAAATACATATGATCGCACTGATAATTTCTTCACTACACAGAGGAATTCACTATGTAGAGGTTCACCTAGTGGTGGTTTGACTGTATTCATGTTACTGTTTCACACCTCAATCAAGTAAGAGGTAAAAAAGCGATGACACGATCGGATTCCCCGACCCCAGAAACATAAACAGCTGACACATTATTGGAGATCAGGTCACTATTACACTATTTATTCGCATTGATCAATACTGAGTTCCGGTTCTAGTTCCAGTTCTGGCTCCGAAAAGTTCCAGATTTAGAAACCAATGCCACAGTTGGGTTTCTCGACCCCGAAAACCTATATACCGCACGCACTGTCGTTATGATCAGGCCAGTGTTGTGCGACTTTTGCATGGATAAATACTGAGTTCCGGTTCCAGTTTCGGTTCTGGCTTCGGAGAGCTCCGGATTTAAAAACCAATGTCGCCATTAGATTTCTCGACCCCGAAAACCTATATACCGCACGCACTGTCTTTATGATCAGACCAGTACTGTGCGACTTATTTGCATGGCTAAATACTGAGTTCCGGTTCCAGTTCTCGGTTCTGGCTCCGAGGGGCTCCGGATTCAAAAGCCAATGTCACCATTAGATTTCTCAAGCCCGAAAACCTACATACCGCACGCACTGTCTTTATGAGCAGACCGGTATTGTACGACTTATTTGCATGGCTAAATACTGAGCTCCGGTTCCAGTTCCGGTTCTGGCTCCGAAGAGCTCCGGATTGAAAAGCCAGTGCCACCATTAGATTTCTCGACCCCGAAAACCTATATATCGCACGCACTGTCTTTATGATCAGACCAGTATTGTGCGACTTATTTGCTTGATAAGTACTGAGTTCCGGTTCTGGCTCCGAAGGGCTCCGGATTCAAAACCCAATGTCACCATTAGATTTCTCGACCCCGAAAACCTACATACCGCACGCATTGTCTTTATGAGCAGACCAGTATTGTGCGACTTATTTGCATGGCTAAATACTGAGTTCCGGTTCCAGTTCCGGTTCTGGCTCCGAAGAGCTCCGGATTGAAAAGCCACACAGCGATTCAAGCAATGTTTGACATGTTTGATATTTGATAAATCCTCAAATCAAATCAAATATCAAACTTGTCTTCAAACATCAAAAATCAAATGTGTCAAACATCAAACTTGTCAAATCAAACATCAAACATTGCAAATCAAACATCAAATATTGCAAATCAAACATCAAATATTGCAAATCAAACATCAAATCTGTCAAATCAAACATCAAACTTGTCTTCAAATATGCAAATCAAATCAAACTTGTCAAATAATGCTGCGATTTTCAAATATAGCTTGTAGACAAAGTTTTTGTTTGGTTTCTGTTTGGTTCAGACGTTCAGAGTATTTGAAAAGTCACTTATTGAGCCAATGTCAGGGTGCTAACATGTTTGAAAGCTCACAATGTATATGTTTATGTATATGTATATGTATATGTGCACACATCTAGGCCCCAGAGCTTGTTTCTTATGCAGTTTTTGTGACTGTCACTTGTTTTTACTGTGTAAAAGCAGTGGTGGATCCAGCCTTCGGCCAAGGTCGGCCAAATTCCAAAAGTCATTTTCGTCTGGTGCATGTGTGATTTTTCAAAAATCGTTTTTATCCAATGTTTGTTTATAATTGGGCGATTTTGCGACAGCCAAATTTCAATGTTATGGGTGTATCTAACGAGCAAAGCGCGCGATTTTTGGATCTTTCAAGTGTATTAAAGTCAATATCCTACGACTTAGGGGCGCCTTTCCTTCTTCTCTCCGAAATGGCCCCTTCAGGGGCCACTTTGACCAAAGGGGGCCCAGGCCCCTGTGGCCCCCTGGATCCGCTGGTGTTGTACAGTCGCCTTGCTGCAACAGGTTCCTACTGTTAGACCTCGCACATGTGCCTACAAACTTCGTTGCACGATTAGGTGTGTCGTGGACAACGCAGCGGCAGACGAAAGACAAGGGCCAGCGTTTTTACAAAGCGACCGATTCACTCCACGTGTTCTATATCGGTGTAGTTGTTGGCCTGTGCCTTAAAGGCATAAATTATAACTAAACGACTTGCACCGAATTCTATGAAAGTTGGCACATTAATTGGACATAGTCCAAAAGAGTCACAGCCAAAACATTATTTCCCATACCAGCTCCCTGTCTGAGCCCGGGCGGTCAAAACTTGAAAAGTAGGGAACCGACCTCCACCAAAACTCCACCTCCGACCTCCACCAAAACTTCCCATTACCAGCCTAATATTTCGCTTTGGTTTCAATTTTTCATAGACAATCAAGTTTGAGAGAAGTTAGCTCAGTTGTGTCTGGTCCAACTTTTTGGCCATTCCCTGATCACCAAATTAACACTGTCTGCAGCCTTTCTACATGATAATTATGCTGTGGATGTGTGACAAATGCAAATTCTGGTAGCAGCGTTACAAAACTAACTAAGATCGCTTGTAATTGTGATGCAACGATTCGTAAACCACTACAAAAATAGAAATAGCAATATTTAACCTTGCTGCTATTTTTAAATAAAAGGCAGCAAACGGCAGCATATTGCTCCTGTTTGTTCCTTTTTAGGGCGCGTCCATGCAGGCCAGGGCCAGGGCCGAGGCCGGGGCCGGGGTATAAGCGAAACATTTTTCTGACCAGGCGACATTACAGCTACAGGGTTGTGAATAATTCAACATTGTTTTCATATATGCAGCTGTGCGTGTGTGTTCGCGTTGGGTGTGCTCGTGCCTGATTTATCAAGGTAATGGCTATTTTGTTCTTTTTCTTTATATTATACAAATTTGTTCGATCAATTTAATTTAAAATGCTTTATTCTTGAATATTGGCGGATGAAACGTCGCCAGGTGACATAAATTGTTCGAGCAACCGCAGTCAACGATATGGAAACGCGATTTTCGAGTAACCCATATTTCAACCAATCAGCGAAAAGTGCACGTCGTGTATGTGCACGGTCAAAAGCGGACTGTATATATATAATTGCAGGCAGAATTTCAGTGCTGGTCAACCAATATTTCAAACTGCAGCCAGAATTTGCAATTTACACATTTGTATAACCTAAAGAGAGAACCACAAAATTGCCATGAACTTGATAAATCAGGTAACAGCACACCCAACGCGAACACACACGCACAGCTGCATATACGAAAACAATCTTGAATTATTCACAACCCTGTAGCTGTAATGTCGCCTGGTCAGAAAAATGTTTCGTTTATACCCCGACCACAGCCCCGGCCCTGTCGGTGCGCCCATGCAGGCCAGGGACGTGGCCGGGGCCGGGGCCCTGGCCTACATGGGCGCGCCCTTATCCCAAATCTTGCTACTGTTTGCATCTGTTTAGGGGTATCTTGCTGCCGTTTAACGGAGCTTGCCGCTGTTTATCCTGTTTATTACTGCATTGCGTTTGCTGCAGTTTGTCATTTTCAAATTATCACACCAATGTATTATGCGGGTCAATAGGACTGAACATCCAGAATCCCTGGTGCAGGTGGGGCAATGTATCCGGGCATGTAGTAGTGTTGGTGCAAAATATCCGGAGGGGGTTATAGTAGCGCTGCGGCAAAGTATATTTGTGTGCAAAGTATCCTGACGCAATTTATTCGGAGTTCTTTGCTCTCGCTGACTTTAAACAATCAAAACAGTCACTTAGAGGCCAAGTTTATTCTGTGATCTCTGTGCTGGTCAATTTGCGAGCAGTGGGGATGCCTAGCACAACGCAATTCATTCGGAGTACTTTGCTCTCGCTGACTTTAAACAACTAAAACAGACACTCAGAGGCCAAATTTATTCTGTGGTCTCTCCGCTAGTCAATTTGCGATCAGTGGGGATGCCTACCTCCAACGCAATTTATTCGGAGTTCTTTGCTCTCGCTGACCTTAAACAACTAAAACAGACGCTCAGAGGACAAGTTTATTCTGTGGTCTCTGCGCTAGTCAATTCGCGAGCAGCGTGGATGCCTACCTCCAACGCAATTTATTCGCAGTTCTTTGCTCTCGCTGATTTTAAACAACTAAAACAGACGCTCAGAGGCCAAGTTTATTCTGTGATCTCTGCGCTAGTCAATTTGCGAGCAGTGGGAATGTCTACCTCCAACGCAATTTATTCGGAGTTCTTTGCTCTCGCTGACTTTAAACAACTAAAACAGACGCTCAGAAGTCAAATTTATTCTGTGGTCTCTGCGCTAGTCAATTTGTAATCAGTGGGGATGCCTACCTCCAACGCAATTTATTCGGAATTCTTTGCTCTCGCTGACTTTAAACAACCAAAACAGACGCTCAGAGGCCAAGTTTATTCTGTGATCTCTACGCTGGTCAATTTGCGAGCAGTGGGGATGCCTAGCTCCAACGCAATTCATTCGGAGTTCTTTGCTCTCTCTGACTTTAAACAACTAAAACAGACACTCAGAGGCCAAATTTATTCTGTGGTCTCTGCGCTGGTCAATTTGCGATCACTGGGGATGCCTACCTCCAACGCAATTTATTCGGAGTTCGTTGCTCTCGCTGGCTTTAAACAACTAAATGAGACGCTCAGAGGCCAAGTTTATTCTGTAGTCTCTGCGCTTGTCAATTTGCGATCAGTGGAGATGCCTACCTCCAACGCAATTTATTCGGAGTTCTTTGCTCTCGCTGACTTTAAAGAACTAAAAGAGACGCTCAGAAGCCAAGTTTATTCTGTAGTCTCTGCGCTTGTCAATTTGCGATCAGTGGGGATGCCTACCTCCAACGCAATTTATTTGGAGTTCTTTGCTCTCGCTGACTTTAAACAACTAAAAGAGACGCTCAGATGCCAAGATTATTCTGTGGTCTGTGCGCCAGTCAATTTGCGAGCAGTGGGGATGCCTACCTCCGACGCAATTTATTTGGAGTTCTTTGCTCTTGCCGAAATAATCAACTAAAACAGACTTTCAGAGGCCACGCTTATGCTGTGGTCTCTGCTCTAGTCACTTTGCGAGCAGTTAGGATGACTACCTCCAACGCAAATTATTCGGAGTTCTTTGCTTTCGCTGACTTTAAACAGCTAAAACAGACCTTCAGGGGCCACGTTTATTCTGTGCTGTCTCCGCTAGTCAATGTATGAGTAGTGGGGATGCCTACCTCCAACGCAATTTATTCGGAGTTCTTTGCTCTCGCTGACTTTAAACAACTAAAACAGACGCTCAGAGGCCAAGTTTATTCTGTAGTCTCTGATCCAGTCAATTTGCGATCAGTGGCGATGCCTACCTCCAACGCAATTTATTCGGAGTTCTTTGCTCTCGCTAACTTTAAACAACTAAAAGAGACGCTCAGAGGCCAAGTTTATTCTGTAGTCTCTGATCCAGTCAATTTGCGATCAGTGGCGATGCCTACCTCCAACGCAATTTATTCGGAGTTCTTTGCTCTCGCTGACTTTAAACAACTAAAAGAGACGCTCAGAGGCCAAGTTTATTCTGTAGTCTCAGCGCTTGTCAATTTGCGAGCAGTAGGGATGTCCACCTGCAACGCAATTTATTCGGAGTTCTTTGCTATCGCTGACTTTAAACAACTAAAACAGACGCTCAGAGGCCAAGTTTATTCTGTGATCTCTGCGCTAGTCAATTTGCGAGCAGTGGGAATGTCTACCTCCAACGCAATTTATTCGGAGTTCTTTGCTCTCGCTGACTTTAAACAACTAAAACAGACCTTCAGGGGCCACGTTTATTCTGTGAACTCTGCGCTAGTCAATTTGCGAGCAGTGGGAATGTCTACCTCCAACGCAATTTATTCGGAGTTCTTTGCTCTCGCTGACTTTAAACAACTAAAACAGACGCTCAGAGGCCAAGTTTATTCTGTGGTCTGTGCGCCAGCCAATTTGCGAGCAGTGGGGATGCCTACCTCCAACGCAATTTATTCGGAGTTCTTTGCTCTCGCTGACTTTAAACAGCTAAAACAGACCTTCAGGGGCCACGTTTATTCTGTGGTGTCTCCGCTAGTCAATGTATGAGCAGTGGGGATCCCTAAGTCCAACGCAATTTATTTGGAGTACACGCTCTCTACCTCGGTGCTTAAATTCCCTTTGGCTCCCAAAACATTTGTGTGTTGAACAACGTTGCTGTTTGCGTAAGAATTTCCGAATAAATTTCGCAGTGAACGTCCCTACTGCTCGCAAATTGAGCAAGCGCTGAGACTACAGACAAACCGCTACTAACGTATCTAGTTGTTTCAAATTGCAGCGAGAGCGAACTCAATGACTCGTTGAAGGTAGGCATCGCCACTGATCGCAAATTGACTGGATCAGAGACTACAGAATAAACTTGGCCTCTGAGCGTCTCTTTTAGTTGTTTAAAGTTAGCGACAAAGAACTCCGAAAGTGAGATTGCGTTGGAGGTACAGGCGTCGCCACTGAGAATAAAGGCAAATTGACTCGATAAGAAACTACAATAAACTTGGCCTCTGAGCGTATATTGTGAGAGTCAGCGAGAGCGGGAGAACTCCGAACCCACTGTGCATTTGACCCAGGCGTCCCCACTACTCATACATTGACTAGCGGAGACAAGCACAGAATAAACGTGGCCCCTAAAAGTACTGTTTCAGCTGTTTAAAGTCAGCTAAAACAAAAAACTCTAAATAATTTTGCGTTGGAGGTAGTCGTAACAACTGCTCGCAAAGTGACTAGAGCAGAGACCACAGCATAAGCGTGGCCTCTGAAAGTCTGTTTTAGTTGATTATTTCGGCAAGAGCGAAGAACTCCAAATCAATTGCGTCGGAGGTAGGCGTCCCCACTGCTCGCAAATTGACTGGCGCACAGACCACAGAATAATCTTGGCATCTGAGCGTCTCTTTTAGTTGTTTAAAGCCAGCGACCACAAAGAACTCCAAAAGAAGTGCGTTGGAGGTGGGCGTCCCCACTGATCGCGAATTGACAAGCGCGAAGACTTACAGAATAAACTTGGCTTTCTGACCGTCTCTTTTAGTTCTTTAAAGTCGGCGAGAGCGAAGAAGTTTCCGAATAAATTGCGTTGGAGGTAGGCATCTCCGCTGATCGCAAATTGACGAGCGCAAAGACAAAGGAATAAACTTGGCCTCTGAGCGTCTGCTTTTAGTTGTTTAAAGCCACAAAAAAGCAACAAACTACAAATCACCTGCGTTGGAGGTAGGCATCCCCAGTGATCGCAAATTGAGCCAGGACAGAGCCCACAGAATAGATTTGGCCTCTGAGGGTCATGTTTTAGTTGCTTAAAGTCAGAGAGAGCGAAGAGGACTTTCCAAATGATTTCCATTTTTTTTAGGTAGCCCCGGTGCTCGCAAAAATTGGCCCAGCATAAAGATCACAGAATCAATTTCGGCTCTGAGCATCGGTGTTGGTTGTTTAAAGTCAGCGAGAGCAAAGAATTTTCGAATATAAAAAAAAAAAAGAGGCATCCCCCACTAATTACAAATTGACTAGCGCAGAGACCACAGAATGATTTTGACTTCTGAGCGTCTGTTTTAGTTGTTTAAAGTCAGCAAGAGCCGAAGAACTCCCAACAATGAGTACGTTGAAGGTAGACATTTCCACTGCTACATTGGACTAGGCGCCAGAGACCACAGAGATAGAACTTGGCCTCTGAGCGTCTGATTTAGTAGCCTAAAATCAGCGAGAGCAAAGAACTGCAAATAAATTGCGTTGGAGGTAGGCGTCCACGCTGCTCGCGAATTAAGCTCAGCGCAAAAACCACAGAATAAACTCTGCCCTCTGAGCGTCTGTTTTAGTTGTTTAAGGTAAGCGCAGGCGGCCGAAGGAACACGGAATAAATTCCGGTTAGAGGTAGGCATCCCCACTGATCGCAAATTGACTAGCGAAGAGACCACAGAATAAATTTGGCCTCTGAGTGTCTGTTTTAGTTGTTTAAAGTCAGCGAGAGCAAAGTACTCTGAATAAATTAGCTATAATGCTAGGCATCCCCACTGCTCGCAAATTGGGCAACACAGAGATCACAGAATAAACTTAGCTCTCTCGGTGACTGTTTTGGTTGTTTAAAGTCAGCGAGAGCGAAGAACTGCAAATAATACATAGGAATACTTGCACACAAATATACTTTGCCCGCAGCGCTACTATAACCCCCCTCCGCTGTTTTTGCGCCCAAGGCGCTGCTAGTGCCGGGATTCATTGCCCCACTTGCACCAGTTATGGATGTTCAGTCCTATTGACCCGCATAATTCATTGGTCTTTTAAATATTTTTTTATATAAAAAAAGATAATTTGAAAATGACGAACTGCCACCAAACGCAATGCGGTAATAAACCACAACGGAACGGCGGCAAGCTCCGTTAAACGGCGGCGAGACTGCCCCTAAACAGATGCAAACGGTCGCAACATTTCGGAGTAAGGGCGCGCCCCTGTAGGCCACCGCCCCAGCCCCGGCCACGTCCCTGGCCTGCATGGGCGCACCGACAAGGCCGGGGCTGTGGTCGGGGTATAAACGAAACATTTTTCTGACCAGGCGACATTACAGCTACAGGGTTGTGAATAATTCAAGATTGTTTTCGTATACTGCAGCTGTGCGTGTGCTCTCGCGTTGGGTGTGCTGTTACCTGATTTATCAAGTTCATGGCAATTTTGTGGTTCTCTCTTTCAGTTTCTACAAATGTGTAAATTGCAAATTCTGGCTGCAGTTTGAAATATTGGTTGACCAAGCACTGAAATTCTGCCTGCAATTATATTATATACCGTTTGCACTTGACCGTGCACATACACGACGTGCGCTTTTCGCTTATTGGGTGAAAGATGGGTTACTCGAAAATCGCGTTTCCATATCTAACTAATGCCATTGCTCGAACAATTTATGTCACCTGGTCGACGTTTCATCCACCAATCCTCAAGAATAAAGCATTTTAAATTAAACTGATCGAACAAATTTGTATAATATAAAGAAAAAAGAGCAAAATAGCCATTACCTTGATAAATCAGGCGACAGCACCGCCAACGCGAACACACACGCACAGCTGCATATATGAAAACAATGTTGAATTATTCCGCAACCCTGTAGCTGCAATGTCGCCTGGTCAGGAAAATGTTTCGGCTTCTCCCCGGCCCCGGCCTCGGCCCTGGCCCTGGCCTGCATGGACGCGCCCTAAAAAAGAACAAACCGGAGCAATATGCTTTTTGCCGATGTTTGTTCGAAGATGGCAAGGCCTAACAATGTTGCTATTTTTATTTTTTTAGTGGTTTACGAATCGTTGCATCGCAATTACAAGCGATCTTAGTTAGTTTTGTAACGCTGCTAACAGGAATTTCCCTTTGCCACACATCCACAGCATAATTATCATGTAGAAAGGCTGCAGACGGTGTTAATTTGGTTGCTGGGGAATGGCCAAAAAGTTGGACCAGACACAACTGAGCTAACTTCATCTCAAACTTGATTGTCTATGAAAAATTGAAACCGAAGCAAAATATTAGGCTCGTAATGGGAAGTTTTAGTAGGAGGTGGAGTTTTGGTGGAGGTCGGTTCCTCTTCAAGTTTTGACCGCCCGGGCTCAGACAGGGAGCTGGTATGGGAAATAATGTTTTGGCTGTGACTCTTGGACTGCTCGTCCAATTAATGTGCCAACTTTCGTGGAGTTAGCAAT
>JASAMV010003812.1:0-109474 GCA_030248065.1 Rhynchonema sp. JSB1_4
ATGTATATGCTCAGCTGTTAAGTGAACTTGGATCCAAATTTCGGACTTCGAGCGATTCGAAGTCGGTGTTCGAAGCTTTTTCTAGGTTCGAATAAAGGTAGAAGGCCGTTCAAAAATTGTTTCCACGTTAGAAGTTTTTTAACTACAGTTATCTTTTTTGAAAACGTACAAAACGCTTTTGGAACACAAAGTTTGATCATTGTATGGGTACTGTACATTTTACCGATCGCGAATAGGCCTGGCCGTACTACTACTATATGTACATATACCTGGCCTAGCTCAGGTAAAACTATTTGAGCCCACTACTAAGGCAAATTTTTAATGCGTTGATAGAATATTCATAACACATTTCACAAATGTGAGCTGGCATAACTAACAAGTGTTCACGTGGGCTTGTGAACCACATGAGTCAAGTGCTTTTATGTCCTTAGGGTGTTTCTGTTTTGTATCGACATGTTATGTAGTGAAACGCTTCATTTCAGAATAATCAAATACGTTCAAGTAAAACACAAAATGACCTAAATTACCCAGCATTAATAAATTGGTGACCAGGCAAAAAGTTCAGGTGCGTGCGTGAGGAATTGAACCCTCGACCTTTTGGTTTTCGCTGACGCGTGTTACCACTCGGATACACAGCCACTTCGCACCTTTCCGTGATAATGCGGGCTGTTTGCCATGGTTGCATATAGACAACGCAAAAGTCTGTTGTGTGTGTGTGTGTGTGTGTGTGTGTGTGTGTGTGTGTGTGTGTGTGTGTGTGTGTGTGTGTGTGTGTGTGTGTGTGTGTGTGTGTGTGTGTGTGTGTGTGTGTGTGTGTGTGTGTGTGTGTGTGTGTGTGTGTGTGTGTGTGTGTGTGTGTGTGTGTGTGTGTGTGTGTGTGTGTGTGTGTGTGTGTGTGTGTGTGTGTGTGTGTGTGTGTGTGTGTGTGTGTGTGTGTGTGTGTGTGTGTGTGTGCTGTGTGCCCGTGCGTTGCCTGTGTGCTAAATTATTGTTCCTGCAGACCTGAACAACGTGTAAACAACCTTATGCGCCCCATAGCTATAATGCCAAGTTCTAATCTCGCACGCTGGCCACGCGCAGTTCTGAAACATTGCGCACAGGTGCATGGCTGAGCCATGCACCTGTGCGCAATTGACTGGCAAGCTGCACGTGTGTCTTTTGCCCGAATGTTTCAAAGTTGATTTTCGGTTTAGAACCTGACATGATAATGGGACGTATTTTATTATACGGTAGCGAATTTAGAAATTTGCTATAGGACAGAAACCTACATATCAGCCGTGCCGTGATTTTGGCTTTCGAAGTATAGTTTCTTCGCGAAAAGTGCAACTCGTGATCTCAAACCGGTCGCATACGAGAAGTTGCGAACTGTAAGATAGCACCATCGTGTTGCTCAAATATGAAGAAAACCATAAACAAGTTTAACATTACTGGTCACCCAGCTTTTCGATGAAATTTTACTTCGGGAAGCACGCCTTCCATACAAAAAGTCATAGTCATGGTCTGGAACCGGTCTCCGACGTGGAGTTACGAAGTCGGCAATAGTACCATCGAGTGCGAAAATCCCATATGCCATCCCAAATCAAATAACGTTCTGGTGTCAAGTAACTTCTGGGCCTTGACTAGTAATTTGTGAAAAAAAGGGAACAACGTTTTTTCAAAGAAAGTCAACTGCATCTTGCCCGCATTCGCGTGTGCGGGCACGCAGTTGAATGAACTTTTTCTTGCACGTCCATTTTGGATCACGATACTTGATGTGCAAGTTTGAGCTGCTTCGGTTGAGTATTGTTGACACGGCGCGCGATTAAGGTTTTCACTTTCAGAAAACGCACTATAGGGAGTCATGGACTAATAGTTTCGTCAAATCCATTCGTCAGATTTTGTCGTCAAATCAAGCAATATTCAAGCAAAACAATGGTAAGTGCAAAAGCAGTTTGACTGATGATATCATGAAAGAACGATACAAAGTTTACCCATTCACCCCACCACAAGATAAGTAAAATAAAAAAAATTTCATTTTGAGAGCGTCATACTAATTACGATACCGGTGATATTATGATGCACGCGACAAGTTTCGTGGCTAAAAGTTTATTGAATTTAAAATGGCGCACCTGTGCAGAAAAATATGCGACATAATTGAAGCTTCCACTCACACTCGAGCCACTCCTACATTTCTAGATTTGTAGTGATGATTGATTGCAATACTACGAAATCAGAAAACCAGAACGCATATGCCTGACGCAGTGAAGCAAAAATGAGCAAAATCTGTCACTGAACGAGTGATGGGGTGCGAGAAACTTCAGCGTCAAAAATAATAGTGAGCGCGTGTGTGAATCCAACTCCAGCTCGTGAAGTTCATCATTCACGAAATCTGACCTACACAGTTTTTACACACTGGTACACATATGTATGTACGTTCGCAATGCATGTTCATCATCTTCATCATTTTCTCTTTCACATGTGTGTTTTCGTGTAAGTATACTGTACACAAAACTAAGACACGTTGTCTGAGGAGGAGAAAGATTTTTTACAATTATTTTATGTGCGGTTTTCTACACCTTCAATATGATTTCTCAAGCTGGGTGCGCTTCATCCACGCGGGGAGACCGGTCCAGACCGAGAGCAGCTACTTCTGTATGGAAGGCGGCTCCCGAAGAAAATTTCATCGAAAAGCTGGGGACCAGAATGTAAGCTGTTTATGGTTTCTTCATATTTGAGCAACACGAGGGCTATCTTACAGTCTGCAACTCGCACCGGCGACCGGTGAGATCACGAGTGCACTTTCGCGAAGAAACTATACTTCGAAAGCCAAAATCACGGCACGGCGATATGTAGGTTCTGTCCTATAGCAAATTTCTAATTGCTACCGCAGAACAAAATATGCCCATTATCATGTCAGGTCTAAACCGAAAATCAACTTGTAAAACATTCGGGCAAAAGACACACGGCAGCTGCCAGTCAACGAGCAGGCGCATGGCTCAGCCATGCACCGTGCGCAATGTTTCAGAACGCGCGGGCCAGCGGCGAGATTAGAACTGGCATTATAGCTATGGGGCGCATAAGGTGTTTACACGTTGTTCAGGTCTGCAGGAACAATAATTTAGCACACAGGCAACGCACGGCGCATGCGGGACACACACACACACACACACACACACACACACACACACACACACACACACACACACACACACACACACACACACACACACACACACACACACACACACACACACACACACACACACACACACACACACACAACACACACACACACACACACACACACACACACACACACACACACACACACACACACACACACACACACACACACACACACACACACACACACCAGGGACATAACACGCACTTGACTCATGTGGCTCACAAGCCCGCGTGAACACTTGTCAGTTATGCCAGCTCACATTTGTGAAATGTGTTATGAATATTCTAGCAACGCATTAAAATTTGCCTTTATAGTGGGCTCAAATAGTTTTACCTGAGCTAGGCCAGGTATACATATAGTAGTAGTACGGCCAGGCCTATTCGCGATTGGTAAAATGTACAGTACCCATACAATGATCAATCTTTGTGTTCCAAAAGCGTTTTGTACGTTTTCAAAAAAAGATAACTGTAGTTAAAAAAATTCTAACGTGGAAATAATTTTTGAACGGACTTCTATCTTTATTCGAACCTAGAAAAAGCTTCGAACACCGACTTCGAATCGCTCGATGTCCGAAATTTGGATCCAAGTTCACTTAACAGCTGAACGTATACATACGTTGCTTACAAATTGATCATCTTGTGAAAAACTCGTCTCAGGGAACACTTATTTCGTGGAAAGTGCGCTTCTGCTGCTTCTCCCTTTGTTGTTCTCTGACCCAATTCTGATTATTTCAGGCATTTCAGACACAGAAACAAGCAAACTGTGCTACTGATGAAAAACTGATTAAATGTAAGAATATTACACAATTTCAACAAAATACAGTCCTACTGCATAATTTCTACCGATAATCGACGCAGTAAAGGCATTGTTTTTTGCGCCTGCCGTTATTGCAGCAGCACCAGCACAGCTGTGTGCAACATCAGCCAGCCAGACACACCATTTGCATAACGTCACAATGAGGTTGCTTCTGGCCATCACTATTGGAGCGATTATAGCTCGCGGTAATCTAAATCAGCCTGTTTCAGAGCGTTTCAAATTGAATTAAAGTAAAAATCCTGAGATATAAAGCCGTCCATCCGCAAGCTCACGGCAGTTCCACCCCACATCCCCTGCATAATCAGGAAGTCGATCCCATTCGTCCCACACGGACCCAAGCTGCCGTGACACGAACGCCCAATGTGCGGTGTGGGCCAGTGAAGGCGAATGTCGACACAATCCCGACTGGATGCATCCAAACTGCCGACGGTCATGTGGCAGATGCAGACCGAACAATCAGGTTGAGGTGTTCATTATGGCTGAATTCTAGGTTGACAAATCGGAAGACCGACAAATCGAGGCTCTCTGTCACCTAGATCGATCACCCGGGTGGCGGCAACACACCAGTCAATGAATGTCGTGACACGCAGGCCAACTGTGTGTCTTGGGCCAATTCAGGCGAATGTCAACGCAATCCCGACTGGATGCAACCAAACTGCCAACAGTCCTGTGGCACATGTGGACAGAATTTTAACGGTAATCAGGTTAGCCTGTTGATTCCTGCTAAATTCTGTAGACTTAGGATAAAATCGAAACCCACATTGTCATCCAGGTCAACCAAGGTCAACCACCCCAGCCCCCTCCCAGTGGCAACACACCAGTGAATGAATGTCGTGACACGCAAGCCAACTGTGTGCCCTGGGCCAATTCAGGCGAGTGTCAGAAGAACTCGGAATGGATGTTGCCAAATTGTATGAAATCGTGCAATTCGTGTGGAACTACCGGTTATTAACTCAACTGTTTTTGCCGTCTGAATTTGGGTCATTCAAAACTATCCCATACAGTACTTACCTGTTTCAGACGAACAAGTCACACCACCACAGAGCGGCAATTCAAACGCCGGTGCACCGCCCGGATGCTCATCAGTGTCAAGTGCTGAAGGTATGTTTAGTATAATGTTGTGTTTGTAAGCTAAAGTTGATTTATGTCACCTGGATTTTGGGAGGTTCTGCAGCATATTGGTGCCTGTGCCAAGCATCACATTTGCATGCACTCGTGATGGTTGTGTTCCGCAGCTCATTTACGGGTACTGTAGGTACAGCAAGCCTGTGTACGAACACGAGTCTGGTGAACTTCGTTGAATATCACCGCGACCAAGAGCGTCAACAATGGCAATACATACTCTCTGGACTGTAACCAACCTGTGATGTTTCAGAAGAACAATAAGATGTGCTGTCACTCACCTCTTTTTGAGCTGACATGACCATCTTCTGGGGGCATTCACAGTGACGTCATCCCAATGTTCGCTGTCCGTCTGTGAAAACTAGACGAAACGGACAAACTCGTTGCTGTTAATTGATCATGACAATATACATGGTACTAATATCTGTCACAAATCCAAAATCAATCCACATGCACAGACACCCGTTTCCGCCGCACAATGAGTGGCACTGATGTTTCAAACAGCAACAGTCGTAGTGGTTGTGCACCCCCTTTGGCCAACAGCAACTGTCAACAACAGGCTTGTTATCATCGCAAGTTCCGAACATTCGATGGGTCATGCAACAACATGCAACGAAGCACGTTGGGCGCCGCCTTTAGGCCCATGATTCGCCTGTTGCCTGCAGAATACGATGATGGGAGAGGATCGCCACATGGTCAGTGAGTTTGCGGCAGATACGTGCTATACATTTGACACCTACATCAGCGTGAAACATTGCACGACAACGTTTGTCATGCCAAAAAATTGTACGCCAGTATGTATAATAACGGGAAGCGCATATTCCAAAATCCTTTGCGGCAGCATTAGTGTGGGCTGAAAATAATCTGCACGCGTTGACCTGCAGTGTGTGGTGCTTCAGCGGGGTTGTGGAGATGTGATGTGATGAAGTCGGCTATTTGAGTCATTTGCACACGCTGGCACACACAATGTTGAAGTCCAAGTTTAGGGCGCAGCTGGACTGCGTAGCTGTAACTCTGTAGTTCAGTTGACAGATCGCTGAGAGGTCAGAGGTTCATGTCATGTACGCTCCGTGCTACCTACGTGTGCATTACATGTTTGGATGTATGTATAGCTCAGGGTTCACACTGGCAATTGTCGGCTGAAATGTAGTATTATATTTGCCTCGTAATCGTGTATACATAATGTAGGTAATAGGTACGAATGTACGTAGGGCAGAGTTTGAACTTTGAGGTAGCGCAGCACAAAAATACCTATTTGACATCCTTCGGCACTTTCAGCCCGAGGTCGACCATCAGCTCGCGAGATGTCCCGCCTTTTGCTTTCCTCCCGCGAGCAAGTTCAATCCCCACACAGTGCCCTGTTGATGCAGTGGGGTCAATTCTTATCACACGACATCGTCAAAACCACCGTTTTGGACAAGAGTCTTTGCCGCAGTTGTAGTCAACGTGGCAATTGCTTCAATATTGAGACGAAACCGGAAGACGCCAGGTATGTAGGTAGGTATCAAACACGGTGATCGGGTCGGATAAAAGTGGTCCTGGCTTGGTGACGGGACATTAGAATATTTTGAGCGGAACTGATGCGACCTGCTTAGACCAGCGTAAATGTGGTCCATTTGCGTTTTGGGACTGATCTGATACGATCCGATTACCAAGTTTGATATGTAGGCAACAGACATGACTAAAGAGAGATACGGCTTCGCAGATTAAATGAAACATCAGTCAGACATTGTGAAGAATACTCAGATAGTGTTACAGTGTGCAAAGACAAGCAGGCGCAATCGTGATTTTCTATTAAGTGCAGCATTTTAAATCAGCTTCTTTCCTCAGTTATTCAAAGATCTACCTCCAAAACATTCAAGAAGGCAGTGCAGTTATACGCGTTGCTGGACGATGTGCTCTCTCGTCTCTCACACTATTCCACTGACTGTCACAATCCTCGACATCTAATCTTGTGTGCGTTTTCTGCATATCTTGTTGCTTATTTATACCTTTATCTCTTCCTGTCACTTCTTCTGAGACTATGAACGTGAATATTCATGAGATACGTAGTTTTCCGATTTTTTGCCAGGTTGTACACAATGCTCATGAAAATCAAGACATATACACAGTTTGGGTGAAATTTTCGAAACGGCGTAAATTGAAGAATTCTAGGAATTCTAGGTAAAGATCGGTCGAAAGCCCGATGTAAGAAAGTTCTGTGTAATTTCCAGGAAGTTTACATTGACATGGTATTACACTAAACTTTCTGCACCTACTGTATCTTTATACACCCAACTATGCATGTATGTTGTGTACACCGTTTCGAAAATTCCGCGCTTTATGCTGCTTTTTGTCCAACCTGGATAAATAAAATCAATACATTCCAGATTTGGCTCCGGTCGTTGTCTTGCGTTCTCTCGATCCACCCCGACTTGTGGCCAGAACCCTCGTGAGCAGTACAACGAGAACACAGCATTCATTGATGGCAGTCAGATTTATGGCAGTTCAGCATCCGATGCCGCCTTTCTTAGAAACGGACAATCGGCCTTTATGCGCACAAAGACACTGAGTGGAAGGTTGGTTTAAACAGGGGGCCTGCCGCTATTGTTTTTTGGGTTTTGGACCTCGGTTTTTTTATATTAATCGTTAGTTGGCACTGAGATGAAGAACATTAACCTTCAAGAACTTCACCAAACTGACGTTTACCCACCGAAATCGATCAACCAACATGGCCGCACGGGAACAAATTATCCCAATATTGATGCACTATGTGTGCATGGAAATCAGGATTTTCAAAGCAAAATTCAAATCACAGAGGTGTGGTATAGGCGGCGCGTTACGGTAGGTTGACAAAACATTTGTTATTTACAAAAGAGCTAATGTTTTATCGGGCTACCGTAACCCGCCGCCTATATCACGCCCCAGTGATTTCGAATTTCTCTTGTCATTCCTGATCATCATGTGCAAAAGTGCATCAATATCGGACAGTTTTGTTCCCGATAGACCATCTTGGCGGATCGATTTCGGTGGGTATTCGCCATTTTGGTGAAGTTCGTCAAAACTAATGTTCATGATCTCGAGGCCAACAAACGATATAAGTGAAAAAACCGAGGTCGAAAACCAAAAAAACAATAGCGGCGGGGCCGCTTTAAAGCAAAGAATTAATAGGAATCAAGAAAGTAATGAAACATTATTTTAAAATTTGAGAATTTTCGCGCCGACAGATTCCGAGGGCAATTTCCAGACGGGCGATGGTCGATCGAGTCTGTTCATCGGACTGGCTGCGATTCACACGCTGTTTGTCAGGGAACACAACAGGTAAAAAACAGGAAAACGAAGAAAAGTAGTGAAAATTAGAAAAAGTAAATACAGTACAACCACTCGCAAAATATTGCTCACCGAATATATAACGATATAGAATCGCGCAACGTCTACGTGGAATCAACCGTCACTGGAACGACGACCGAACATACGCCGAGACCAGGAAGATCGTGGGTGCCATATTGCAGGTGATCACATTCCAAGGTGTGTTTACCCTTTTCGTGTCTGAAACGAAATAAAGTACTACTACTACTACTAGGTACTACTACATGTACCCTGACCAAATCCCCATTTAAGTTTCGATATTTGTACATATTTTTTGTCGAAAATCAACTCGACCCCAGAATTCCTGCCCAAACTGGTCGGTTCCGAATTCACCACCCGAATTGGTGCCTATCATGGCTACAATTCCGCCGTTGATCCGACGATTTTGAACGGATTTGCTGGAGGCGCATACAGAGGGGGACACGCACTCATTCAAGTACGAAAAGTAAAATTTTTTATTTGTGGATTATGAGCAGTTTTCCACTGGATGGACCACTACACGAAGCATTTGTTTGTTTGTTCCTTCGAATTCATGAAGACAACATTAAAACTAGCTCAGGATTCAGGAGTCATACCCTCGTCTCAACAACAGATTTGAATCGATTGCCGTGGGTCCGATTCGTTTCGGCGACATGATTAACAAACCGGGCGAACTGACAAGTGAACTTTTTCAAATTCATAATTATCTTTATTTTTAATAATTTAAAATTTTTAAACTCATCAAGGGCTCGACCAGATAGACCCAAAACCCAAATGCAATTTTTTCTGGAATTTTTGAACTCGTTGGGTTGGCAGTGGTTTAGTACGTGGTTGTTGAGTTCTTTTTTGGGAACGAAGTACTAACGGAATTTGTCTGATGTTGTTATTCCGATATTTCGTAATTTTTTACGTATAATTTGACTCGTAATTCACAAGTCACAATTTTTTCTATATGTCCGTGTTTCGGGTGTTTCGGAAACATTTACATATACAGTCCGCCGAAACACTTCCGAACATCATGCTTTGTGTTTTCGGGTTTTTTTAAAAAAAGCCTGAACCCCGAAGCACGGAACTTAAAAAATTGTATTTCGGGCTTCGGGTCTATCTGACTGAGCACTGAAAAGTTTCTTCCATTATTTGCAGAAACGGGCATCGATCCGGTGCTGCGTGGCCTGATGAACACCAACGTCAAAATGCCACAGCGCATCACCACGGCGCTCACCGAGAAATTATTTGGTGCGCGAAGATTAAAAAATCAAAATGTTTCTGTGAAACATTACGCCGGTCCCACATACCCAACTTGCAACATCAGGCAACAGCGATCTGGCCGCGATCAACATTCAACGAGGTCGCGATCACGGTCTGCCATCCTACAATGCGTTCAGACAATTCTGCGGCTTTGGCAGGGCACAGGCTTTTGATCAAATCACTCAGATACCATCATCCACAAGACGCTCGTTGGCAAAAGCGTACTCGCATCCAGGTATGGGGCGAACGGAAATTAAAAGGAAATTTAAAAAAAAACCGAGACACATTTTGTTTCCGCTTACAGATGCAATCGACATGTATGTCGGGCAAATTCTGGAATCGCCCGTCTCTGGTGGTCTGATGGGTCCAACGTCATCGTGTGTGATCGCCACACAATTCTCCAGATTACGTGATGGTGACAGGTATACGATAGTCTGTCTATGGCATCATGGAACTTTTTCACACAAGCATAGCTTCGTGTTGGTGTGAGGGCCGCTGCAAATACGTGTTGTGTGTTTACTTACATATGTATGTAGGTGTGCTGCGTGCACGTATAGAATGGGAATAATGGCCAATGCCAATCTCCGAAAGCTTTATCTCTGCAGGTTCTGGTTTGAGAACCCAGACATTTTCACGAGTGCTCAATTGAAGGAAATCCGCCGACACACACTCAGCAGAGTGTTGTGTGACAGCGGGGAGAATTGGGACCTGGCAAGTGCCGTTTTCATTCTTTTTTAAATATTTTGAAGATTTGCGTAACTTTGAAAACTGATTTTTTAAATACACAGTTTTCTTGCTGTTCCAGGCACCATTCGATTCGTTTGCAGCGGCTAGCCGCATCAGTGCGGTCAACTGCTCGCAGATACCTGGCATTAATTTGAACGCTTGGAAGGAATAGGGATGGGAAAATTGTTTCAAACACCAATAGGAAATGAATGGATATGTCATTTTCTACAAATTCTCACAAGCGTGTGTATTATTTTGGGTTGGTATTCAATACACATATGATGCGCGCTGCGGTGCTAAGTTCTCGGAATCATGCCCTATTGGCATTAAGATTCGAACGTCTAAGCAATTGATAAACCAGATTCCATTTACTTACTGTACATACATATTATTATATCTGGCGCGCTGCATGAACTACGTATTTACACGTGCACAACAAAACCGAACATCTCGCTCTTTTTCATTCATAAACTGGTTTGTGACCTGAAGCAGCAAACCTCACGCTTTGTATGTCTCACTCTCTGTGCTCCCATTATTCTTCTAAACGTTTCTTTTAAAACTTTTATTGACGGCACAAGTTTAATTGGGTGCGAAACTAGTCAGCCTGTTCTGTTACCACTGTAACTACCTCAACCTTCGATTTTCACTTCCACCCCCTCCGCCTAGGACTTCAACATCTCCCGTGCAACATTGGAGATGCACGTTGTTTTTCAAGCATTCTCTTTCATACATACCTTCTTGTCTCTCCATTCTTGGAAATGTCGGGTTTTACCTTCATTGCGACATGCATCTGTTTTCTTTACATGCAAACAACCTTCGAACTCTGTACCTACAGTTCCGGGTGCAATTCTAGGCTGAAAGTTGAAGTCACGTGCACGCGCGTGCACTTGCGTGCACGCGAAGTTACTTCGACTTTTGCCTATACTTTGCACTGTTTCGCACGCGCGTGCACGCGACTTCAACTTTCAGCCTAGAATTGCACCCGGTACTGTACTGTATACCTACAGGTGAACACACATTGCTTGCAAATTGATAGTCTTGTGAAAAAATCGTCTCGGGGAACACTTTTTTCATGGAAAGTGCGCTTCTGCTTCTCACCTTGCTGTTCTCTGACCCAATTCTGATTATTTCAGGAATTTTAGACGCACAAACAAGCAAACTTCGTTGCCCGATTGATGAAAAACTGATAAAAAGTGAGACTACTGCACAATTCCAACAAAATAGAGTCCGACTGCATGCTTCCCACCGATAATCGACGCAAGTGAATAAAACATTATTATCGTGCGCCGTTAATGCCGCTCTAGCATTGCTGTGTGCAACATCAGCCAGCTGTTCCGGTTCCACCATTTCCATGAAGTCACAATGAAGTTATTACTCGTGGCCATTACTATTGGAGCGACAATAGCTCACGGTAAGCTGAATCAGTTTGCGATCTAGAAAGTAACTGAATTAGTAAAAGTCCTAAAAAATAACGCAGCACAAATAACGAACCGATTTCGATGTCAATCTAATGGCTGCTGTGATCATCACGAATTCTGCAGTTTCTGGGCACAAACCAATGAATGCTCATCGAATGCTGAGTTCATGGATGATAATTGCCAACTCGCATGTGGAACCTGCCGCGCAGGTTGGTGTCCAGCTTTGGTTGTGCCCAAAAAGTTTTATCAAAACATGCGTTGTCCAATGTTATTGTTCGGCGACTTTATGGTCGGACGGTCTCAGGCAGTGTCGTAAATGTCGCCGGTGCCGCGTAAAGCCCATGCCACTTACTTCCTCTATGTGCATGTCTTGGCTGATGCATCATTCACCTAATTAAAGTGGGGCATGGAAGCAGACTGGAGATATTGCTGTTTTGCTGTTATTGATGCCTACATACAAGTGATGTATAACATACTGTTTGTGTCTTTCACGTGTGGAACCAAACCCTCCACGAAAGCGAAATTTTGTCTGATTTTTTGTACATTGTCACTGTGCCATGTGCTCGTTTTTGTGTGGTCCTGATGGCAGAGCTGATCTCAGAATGCGGTGACGTTTTTCCCAGTGTTCCAAAAGCTGCACCGAATTTCCCACCCTCTATGGTGCATGTGTCTGTCCCATTCACAAGGTTCTTCGACATCAGCTGAAGGCGACAGCAACTCAGTCAGTGGGTGCATTAACGCAAGTCCAAACTGTGGCATCTGGGCTCAAGAGGGCGAATGCGCTACAAATCCTGACTGGATGCGACCGAATTGCCAGCTGTCATGCGGCACTTGTCCGTCCGGCGGAGGAGGTAGTGAGGCTTGGGGCCTGGTGCACACAAGCATGTTTGAGCGTATATCGCACTTGTCTCTTGATGTTTTTGTGTTTGTTCGCCACGTTTTCGGTGTTTCGCTGTTTCTTATCACTGGTCTCCTAAAAATGCGACTTCGATGACATGTTTGCATTGTAGCCAGTGTCTCATTCGTGTTCAGTAGCCCAAGCAGTGTCGCTCATGTGATGACTAATGTTTGTCAAATCTGTCCATCACGATGAAAGCACGCCAGTCCCAATCCAACACCATCCGCCCACCCAGGAAGTCGATCCGGTCCGCCCCCTACGGACCCAAGATGTCGCGACACGAGTGTCAATTGTCCCATCTGGGCCAATTCAGGCGAATGTCAGCGCAATCCCGACTGGATGCAACCAAACTGCCAACAGTCCTGTGGCACATGTGGACGGAATTTTGACGATAATCAGGTTAGCCTGTTGATTCCTGCTAAATTCTGTAGACTTAGGATAAAATCGAGACCCACATTGTCATCCAGATCAACCAAGGTCAACCACCCCAGCCCCCACCCAACGGCAACACACCAGTGAATGAATGTCGTGACACACAGGCCAACTGTGTGCCCTGGGCCAATTCAGGCGAGTGTCAGACGAACTCGGAATGGATGTTGCCAAATTGTATGAAATCGTGCAATTCGTGTGGAATCACAGGTTAAATTCAATTGTTTTTTGCCTTGATGATTCAGTCAGACATGTCAGAGTTCTCCTACGACACCTCTTTCAGCCGAACAAGTCACTCCTCAACAGAACGTGTTTGGAGGCGGCAATTCAAACGCCGGTGCACCGCCCGGATGCTCATCGGTGTCGAGTGCTGAAGGTATATTAGGTACCTAATACTTAATACCTAATACTTAAGGCCTAACTATACTTCGTTCTCTACAAGAAACATATTGTCCCACGCTCATTGGCTCACATTCTCACGCGAAATGCTGTTATATTGATTATTAAATGCAGTAGGGTTCGAACGGGATCACGAGTTCGGGATCGGGTCCAAGATTATACATTCTCGGGATCGGGATTAGAGTTCAGTGCCGGGATTGGCAAAAGCTCGATATTCCAGATCGGGACCTGACCAAAAGTTTTTCTTAATATTTTTGCCCAAAACTTCGCGATGATGCCCTGCATTTTGTTCCGAAAGTTTGTTTGGAAATACATTGGTGGAGGTATCGATTGCGGATTTCTGCATCACTTTAGCTTTAAAAACGACTCAAAGTAATGGGAGGCTTGTTTCGTGTTTGGATCGTGTTCTCAAAGCTAAATTTTTTGTTCCTTTTCGATAATTCTTGGCTTAATGTCTGTTTACAAGCTTTAACAGCTTCAAAGGTTTGTGGTGTTGACCTCAAAACTGAATTTCCACACACATAATCAGACAAAAATTGCCGAAGATGTCCTACTTTTAACATGCAGTATGTTCGCCAATTAATGCCAAATTCGCAGATTCTGGCAAAAGTCGGTACAAAAATGCTGACAATTATCGGCTGAACTCGAATTACACACTATACCAGATTAAACGAAGAATTTCTGTAAAGTGACAGAAACGTGTGAGAACTCAATGATTTTGATTTAGAAAATGCTCAACTGACAGGTGAGCTTCATGTACGAAAAGTGCTAGTCCCGAAAAGTTCTGGACAGGGATCGTGATCAGAGTTGGGGACAGGGATCGGGATCGGGATTAATTTTGAAATGTTCAGGATCGAGATTCAAAAACCCTTCGGGATCCCGAAGATCGGGGTCGGGATCCCGTTCGAATCCTATGCAAGGCACTACACATTAACACACTACCAATATTCCTGATCCCACCTCAGTCCACATTCACAGACACCCGTTTCCGTCGCACAATGAGTCGGACTGATGTTTCAAACAGCAACAGTCGTAGTGGTTGTGCACCCCCTTTGGCCAACAGCAACTGTCAACAACAGGCTTGTTATCATCGCAAATTCCGAACATTCGATGGGTCATGCAACAACATGCAACGAAGCACGTTGGGCGCTGCCTTTAGGCCCCTGATTAGGGTATTGCCTGCCGAATATGATGATGGGAGAGGATCGCCACATGGTCAGTGAGTGTACCCGTAGACATATAGTTATAGGCTCCGGACTGTCATACATACCATGGATTGTCAGCCAAGATTAGCAATTGTCGGCCCAGTATTAGCTCAACACATATACAGTACCAGCTGCAACTCTGGGTGAATTCTGCACGTACGCATACAGCACGCGTACGTACGCGTGCACGCCTGTGACGCCTTTGGACAGAATGCACACACAAAAGTATAGGAGGCCGAGTACACGCGTACACCGCAGGCACGCCTTTGACCGTTTCAACATTGTGTACGCAGTGCACGCGGTGTACTCGGCCTCCTATACTTTTGTGTGTGCATTCTGTCCAAAGGCGTCACAGGCGTGCACGCGTACGTACGCGTGCTGTATGCGTACGTGCAGAATTCACCCAGAGTTGCAGCTGGTACTGTATGTACATTTATGTTGTACACCATATGTACACCGGAGTTTAGGTTGACTTGGAGGTTGCTTAAAATTACACATTTGACATTCTTCGGCGCTTTCGTTTTTAGCCCGAGGTCGTCCATCAGCTCGGGAGATGTCTCGCCTTCTACTTTCCTCGCTGGAGCAAGTTCAATCCCCACATAGCGCCCTGTTGATGCAGTGGGGTCAATTCTTATCACACGACATCGTCAAAACCACAATGTTAGACAACAGTCGGTGCGGCACTTGCAGTGAGCGTGGCAATTGCTTCAATATTGACACGAATCGGGATGATAACAGGTGTAGATACAAGAAAGAAAAATGCCCTAAGGGGCATGAAAGAAATGTGGTTCCACCCACGATTGAATGACATAAGGCCGGTGTGGTATACAGGTTGTGTAAAAATTTGGGCTTCGGAGGCCAGTTTCGTCCAAATGGTGGGGCGTCGAAGATGTCAGCTCGCGCTATATGATAAATGAACCATTAGGTCGCTTAGCATTACGATCCCAGCTCCGATGGACAGATCTTGCGATTATAAGAACACATAATGCTCACTCACCTGTGGAAAAATCATCCAGCCATTCAACCAGCCCTCAAATTCCAGATTTGGCCCCGGTCGTTGTCTTGCGTTCTCTCGATCCACCCCGACTTGTGGCCAGAACCCTCGTGAGCAGTACAACGAGAACACAGCATTCATTGATGGCAGTCAGATTTATGGCAGTTCAGCATCCGATGCCGCCTTTCTTAGAAACGGATTCTCGGCCTTCCTCCGCACCCAGAGGCTCCGAGGAAGGTCAGGGTTCCAAACAGTCAGATGATGAACATTTGTTTGATCCAAAAAATCAGTTACGAAACAAAACTTGAAAATTTTTCAGAATCTTCGCGCCGACCGATTCCGAGGGCAATTTCCAGACGGGCGACGATCGATCGAGTCTGTTCATCGGACTGGGCGCGCTGCACACGCTCTTCGTCAGGGAACACAACCGGTCGGTTGCCTCTTCGAAGGAAATTTGCAACAGAGGTTTCGAAAAGACGAAAAGATTGCAAAATGTCTGAAGACAAAATTGTGATTATTCCAGAATCGCGCAACGTCTACGTGGAATCAACCGTCACTGGAACGACGACCGAACATACGCCGAAACTCGGAAGATCGTCGGTGCCATATTGCAAGTGATCACGTTCAAAGGTACCAAATTGTATTTTGGTTTAAAAAAGCGTTTGAAAAGCTTTGCGACATCTTCGCAACTCCCACCTAGAATTCTTGCCCAAGCTGATCGGTTCTGAATTCGCAAACCGAATCGGTGTCTATCGTGGCTACAATCCGGCCGTTGACCCGACGATTTTCAATGGATTTGCTGGAGGCGCATACAGAGGGGGACACGCGCTCATTCAGGTGTCCAGAAATTGAAGTGTTTGACCTCTGAATTCAATAGGCTAAGTTGATAATTGAATTCCCAACAAGTTTTCAGGAGTCCTACCCTCGTCTCAACAACAACTTCCAATCGATTCGCGAGGGACCGATCCGATTCGTCGACATGGTCTTCCAGCCCAGCAAGCTCACAGGTGATGTTTCGCAAATCTATACAACTAAAACAGGAAGACGTATGTATGTGTGTCTGTGGCCCCCTCCCTCGGAGGTGCGGACGGGTCAATTTTCACGGGTAGCTTTGGCTATGCTAACGGGTCTTCAGGGGGGGGGGGGGTGGAGTGGCACGGCACGGGCGCGGCGCTGTAGCCGGGCCGTAGGCACGGGTCCCGTCTAGTTATCAGTAACTATCAGTATGTAAAAATGACTATTTTGAAACTTAAAAAAATGCGTTTTCTTGATTTCCAGAAACTGGGATCGATCCGGTGCTGCGCGGCATGATGGCCACAAATGTCAAAATGCCGCAGCGCATCACCAAATCAGTCACTGAGAACATGTTCGGTCAGCAAAGATTTAATGATAAAATTTTTTCTGTGAGTCATCAGACCGGTACAACATACCCACCTTGCAACATCAGGCAACAGTGATCTGGCAGCGACCAACATTCAGCGAGGTCGCGATCACGGTCTGCCATCTTACAATGCGTTCAGACAATTCTGCGGCTTTGGCAGGGCGCAGTCTTTTGATCAAATCACTCAGATACCATCATCCACCAGACGTTCGTTGGGAAATGTGTACTCGCATCCAGGTATGGGGCGAATGGAATTAAAACATTAAAAAGAACTTTTGGAGACATGAGACAACGGAGACACATTTGTTTCCGCTTACAGATGCAATCGACATGTACGTGGGGCAAACGCTGGAATCGCCCGTCTCTGGTGGTTTGATGGGTCCAACGTCATCGTGTGTGATCGCCACACAATTCTCCAGATTACGTGATGGTGACAGGTATGTATATGTATGTAGTTCGTTCATGGCATCATGAGACACTTTCTAAGCTTTGGTTACATACTTATGACACAGGAGCATTAGGCTCCGTACCATTATAAGGGCGGCAACAAAGCGGGACTTTAGGCGTCATGTACTGGGCATGACGTCATGGATGATAACTTCAGACAGCCAAATTTGAATCTAAATCCAATCGAACTTGGCGAATTGAAACACAAACCAGTCAACACGAGGTTTTTTGTTTGCAGGTTCTGGTTCGAAAACCCAGACATTTTCACCAGTGCCCAATTGAGCGAAATTCGGCGACACACACTCAGCAGGGTGTTGTGTGACAGCGGAGAGAATTGGGACCGCGTAAGTACCGATCCTTTTTCCCTTTTGTATTTTCCAAAACGCCCTTGTTGTTTCAGGCGCCATTTGACTCGTTTGCAGCGGCCGGTCGAGGCAACACGGTCAGCTGTTCGCAGATACCCGGCATTAATTTGAACGCTTGGCAAGAGTAGGGGCGTGGGAAAATAGTGTTTTGAGCAAATCGGAGCTAGCATGGTAATGCTAAGCGACATATGGTTCATTCCCTATAGTGCGCTTTCTAAAAATTTTGATCGAGCGCTATTTCAACAATACTCAACCGAATGAGCTGAAACTTGCACACAATGTATATACCGTGCCCCAAAATGGCCACACAAAATTTCATCCCGCTGCGTGCCCACACGCGCAATCGCGGGCAAGATACAGTTGTCATTTTTGTAAAAACGTTCTTTCCCTTTTTTTCCACAAAAAACTAGTCAGGGCCCAGACGTTACTGAACACCAAAAATGTTAATATCGCATATAGGGTTTTCGCACACGAGAAACACGATGGTGCTATCGCCGACTTCGTAACTCCACGACTGAGACCGGTTCCAGACCATGACCACGACTTTTTCTATATAAAGTGTGCTTCCCGAAGTAAAATTTCGCCGAAAAGTTGGGTTACCAGAACTATTAAAGTTGTTTATGTGGTTTTCGCACTCGAGAAACACGGTGGTGCTATCGCCGAGTTCGTAACTTTTAGTATGAACGGTTCCAGACCATGACTTTTTGTACAGAAAGTATGGTTCTAAAGCCAAAATCAGCGGTTATATGTGTTTTTAATCGTTGTTACGTCAAACATATATTAATTCCAATTGGTTAAATGTTTTTCAGCTCGAAAAGAGCCATAATGGATGCTCAGACACACACAACAATGCATTAGTGCACGCTACGCAGTTGCCTGATTGATAAAGCGCACAATGTATTACCCACAACACACAGCCAGCCAGCCAGCACACACACACAGGCAGGCAGCCAGCACACACACACACACACACACACACACACACACACACACACACACACACACACACACACACACACACACACACACACACACACACACACACACACACACACACACACACACACACACACACACACACACACACACACACACACACACACACACACACACACACACACACACACACACACACACACACACACACACACACACACACACACACACACACACACACACACACACACACACACACACACACACACACACACACACACACACACACACACACACACACACACACACACACACACACACACACACACACACACACACAGGCAGCCAGCACAACAGGCAAGACAGCAATGCACGCGTAGTTTTATAGTATTGTTTGCGAAGGAGAGTGGCGAAGCAGTTATGTCCAAGCGGTCTAACGCGCATTACTGAAGACGAGAGCTCGCGGGTTCAAACATTCATGCGCGCAGCGAACTTTGTTTTATTTTACTAACTGTTAATGAATTCTGGGTAACATTTTTCAGTTTTTTCGTGTTTTTATTTGAGATTAATTATTAAGCACAGGTGCGGTTCGCAGTTTATGCGCTGTGATGTCATTCATGATAAAATACCGACAAGATATCAACTTCTTAATTAAAATAGCTGTTGCTCTCTAACATTCGAAGCTTTTTCCGCATTTATAATTTGACTTTCGTGGGAAAGTTAAATAGTAGTTTTTACGTAACATTGAATCCAAGATCAGATGCGGCGGCCAACACCAAAGCAATCTGGAGACTGATGTTTGACACTTATTTCATTGCTGAAGCTGAAGGGACAGGTTGCATGGAAGTTCATTGCACAGCTTTGCTTGGTACTAAACCAACAAGTGCCATTCTCTGAGACGATGCGCAATCAGTGCGCTATAAATGATGGTACCTAGAGTGTCAAATACATACCTGGCGGTAAATTAAAAAAAATAAATAACTTGACAAGTTACCATGTTCCTCAAAAGCATAGACATGCGCGTGGGGCACTGCGTTAGTTTTGTTTCAGTGGTGGGTGAAGACGCAGACACAAGCGTGTCTCCATTGTTAGAACCCCATAGTGAAATCGAAACACAAAATTGGCCTAATGTTACGATAACCACCGATTCATATATCCTGCCAAAAAGTACAGCATCCTTAAACTAACCCCCACACCTCATTGTGCTCATGTGCGTTGATTACTTGAGAAAAGTCTGATGGTCGACATTTTCTTAGTTAGAACCATTGCTTGCCGGAACTGAAAACCTTCTGTGCCTGATTTATCCGGGTTCTCTGTTTGACGCTTGCGCGATATAAAAGAACGACACAAGAAAGAAAAATGCCCCAAGGGGCATAAAAGAAATATGGTTCCCTGGCTGACTGGCATAAAAGAACGATACTAGCTTGCACCACTTTGCTGATGTTTCATTAGGCACTGGAATAAACGTAAGTGTGTTCTGAGCTGTTCGATACCGAACAGTAGACATTGAACCATATTCCCGGCGCGTGCTGTCTTGCCACCAGAGACACAGGGCACGGAGATATTGAAACATTGCAATATTCTCTTTACTCCTCTCCTTGTTGAACCATCGTGCGCAACCGAAGACTGCACAGTTACCGTCGTGAGGTTGAAAAGAAGAAACAGTTGCCTAAATATGTGTGTTTGCACGAAAGTTTCGATATCGGCTGGGTGTTGGTTCAAAAGAGTTCGCGCCGGGAATATGGTTCAATGTCTACTGTTCGGTATCAAACAGCTCAGAACACACTTACGTTTATTCCAGTGCCTAATGAAACATCAGCAAAGTGGTGCAAGCTAGTATCGTTCTTTTATGCCAGTCAGCCAGGGAACCATATTTCTTTTATGGCCCTTGGGGCATTTTTCTTTCTTGTTTTAATATATACAATTGACATGAAGGGAATATGGAAATGCCATTTTGAACAAATCCTCACATGCGTGTATTAAAATTTTTGATGATTTATTTTGCATTGCCACTGTATCTGTCGCTTGAACCTTTGCTTTCAAAATTTCGAGGACTACTGGAAATTTACCCTCGCTTTGGGGCGCATTTGAATATGGATTGTAAAGGGGAGATGTCAGATTTCAAGCACTGCAACATGTTTGGGCTAGTCAACGTTGGAGTGATTATGTATACTTGTGAAATTAATTCTTCTCTATCTCGCTGTGGTTATAGATTTTCCTCCGATAGTGATTTGGCTTATGTTCATGTGGTCAACGCGCATCGTCAACGCAGCCTGTCATTTTGGGCTGCTTTGGTTCATTGACGACTTACTTTGACGACAAAAGAATTAAAGCCAGAATGAAGTATCACGCTCGCGTGCAGCTCATTATATCAGGTTGATCATGTCTTTCCCTTTTTGGATCTGGTTTCCTGTGATTTCTGACGGCCTGTCTTCTTTTTCGTTTGATTTTGAATTCCCATGAAGATCGTGACGACATGAGTTTACAAATTTTAACAATAACTGTGAAAATTGCTAAAGGAACGAAATTCATATCATATGAGTTTGTAAAACAGCGTTGTTCGAAATTTCATTTCATTCGGCAGGTGGGGAACAATGAAAAATGGCAATGGGTGGTAGAGGGCAAAAGAATGGAATTACTCGGCGCAAATTTAGTTCCTCCCACGTTTACGTTTTGTTGGTAAACATTGGAAAGACAACAAAAACAAATACAACAAGAGGATTGTTCGCAGAGCCGAAAGAGAGTGAGCAGAAAATGTGTAGTACTGCATTGTGATGGAAAACCACAATAGTTTAAGTGCCCAAAGTTGCGTCATCTGTACAAATTTGGTGTGATCATATTATGGCCAGTTGAAGATTGATCCAGACCAGGGCTGGTCCTGTTACAATAAACCCAGTTCACCAGAAACGTCTATGCATTTTTACTGTTTCATGAAATGAAATGTTCCACAGTGTTCATCTTCAGCCTTTTTCAATGGAGGCAAGCCAGACGAAACCACACCAAGACCGATCATCAAGTTTTCCTCCATACTAAATCACAGTTGTGTAACTGCTGTGATACCGACAACAGTCATATGCTGTGGGCATCTCTATTTACTCAACGAAACCAAGCCACATCCAAATGTACCGCATTTTGTTTCGTCTGATCTTTGTGTTTTCTCACCTGCGCTACGTCAGGCGGGCGGCGTCCCTTGATTGTGTATTGCACAACGAAATATACCGATATGATATGAATCTAATCTGTACATGCATAAAAAATAAATAAAAAAGTACCGTTTTGCGTTTTTCTCAGAATCATATACTATACCCGTTGTTATTCGGACAGAATCTATGCTCGTTGTGCGATTCATACGTAATCCAAGAGTACACTGATTGACCATATGAAAGCAAAACGCGACCTGCTGCTGTTGCGAATGTTTTGAACATGGTCGTTCAGTTTCGCAGCGTTCAGTTCAAAGATGCCGCCGTTTAGACGGAATCTGCAAGCTTCACTCATAATTCTAAATTTTGTGGCGGCCACCAAGCAGCAAGTGGTTCGTTTGACTTTTTAAAAATTCTTTGGATAAGCGTGTCCACATCAGTAACCTTAAAAAATTGATGGTGAACTTTACGTTGAAAATCATTTTCAGCTACGTATGTAGTGTGTGGCAGTCAGCTGCGCGCATTTTAAGTATAGTTATTCCGAAAATGGTCAAAAAATCGTTCTTAGTTTAACTTGAGGTGTCAAATGTCGTGTCGACCGACAGACAGCATTCCCTCTGTCGACACGCGACAGCATCCTCAAAAAATCTCGACATCCGGCCGTCCCGGAACATCGGACACCAATCCCCAGCGCATAGTAGTTGATCCATTAGTTTTGCTGATGTTTCAGTATTTCAACAACGTGCCGCACGTCGAGGTCCCGCTGACGACCGAGGATTTTGCACGATCGAAGTACATCACGAGAACTGGACAGCTGAATGATGTGACACCATATAGACGGGATCTGTTTGAGGTCAGTGGAATCATTGAAAGACTATATTTTAAGTTTTTGGCAAATTCCTGGGAATTATCCTCGCTCAATCAATGTGCAACAACAACAGCAAGCTGCACACAGCACGCACTATCATATTTATAACTGCGTTCATCTAGCTGGCTGAGGTTTCAGCCACACTAAACCACCATATATTTGCATGGGCTATGAAAAATATGTAACTGTCCTTGATAATTCCCTATTTCCTGCATTTTCAGGGCGACATTTCAACTCCAGGCTTGTCATCGCAAAACATTGAGGAGTTCATCACGGGCAAACGCGGTGACGCGGTGCCGGGGGCGTTCTACAATGCGGTCAGGAACAAATACGGATTGTGGCCGAGTGGTCAGGTGCCATACGTCATATCCAGTCAATATTCGTCATATAGGTTGGTCGTTTTCAAGATTTTCTTGGCGTTGTTCTGTAAGGCATTCACTTTGCTACTTGGAAATTACACTATGTTGTCTCTTCAGTCGCTCTCAGATAGCAGCAGCCATCACTGAATATAATGAGAAAACCTGCATCAAGTTCATACCCCGTGATCCGCAACAACATGGTGCATACTTGTCGATTAAACCGGAGGATGGATGTTACTCAACGATTGGAAGGGAGGGTCAGTCAATCGACGTGATGTTATTGCCTGAGAACGCTGGTTTTGGAAGTTTTTTTACATTTCCACATTGAGCTGCTGCAGGAGGTCAGCAGATTGTATCGCTGGGCACCGGTTGTATCCAAAAGGGTGTGATCATGCACGAGCTGCTGCACGCGTTGGGATTCTTTCACGAACAATCCCGACCGGATCGCGACTTGTTCGTTGACATCAAGTGGGAGAACATTCAGCCGTCGATGAAAGGTAATGGCCTATATACATTTTCTGGTAAGATGATGTTTCAGAATCAGTATAGAAAGCCTTGCTTGATTTTTAAAGGCCAATTCGACAAATACACAGTGAGAGTAATTGATGACTTGGGTGTACAGTACGATTACGGCAGCATCATGCACTACGGACCATTTGCGTTCTCGTCAAATGGCGAAAGGACGGTTGAACCGAAGCAGGTCGGGTCGTTGTTGCTGTTTGTTTTCTAATTTTATTTATTTATCATCATTAAGTTACCTAATTTTGATCTTGTCCAGGTCGGTGCACTGATCGGACAGCGCGAGCGACTGTCGGTGTTGGATTTGTACAAACTGAATTTGCTGTACGGATGTGACAAAGGTGCGATTATTTTCTCTTCTTTTTCATTCGCACACACAATCTGGACTCATGTTCTTCCTGCAGCCAATCCCTCCCCTCAACCACTTCCCACTGCCGTGCCTCCTCCACCCATCCCTCAACCTTTGCCCACTTCGGGTCCGTGCATTGATCAACGCTTGGACTGTGTGCTACTGCAATCCCAATGTATTTCGACGAAATGGGTGGAGGAGCAGTGTCCAGCGACATGCCAAAAGTGTGGGCAACGACCGAATCAAGGCGGAGGATCATCGACATCGAAATGTGTCGATCAAATTACTGGTTGTGCAGACTATCAGTTGATGGGCTACTGTCATCTGTACGCTGACTGGATGAAATCACAGTGCTCATGGACATGTGGCCTTTGTGATGCAGGCAAGTAGCCACTCAACAGCTTTTGAAGTACAAAACACCAACTCAACTCAATTTAAAGCACTCAAAACTGAAATATTCCAAAATATTTCAAGGCTCTGTGGCCGTCGGGTGCAAGGATCAGCACACGAACTGTGCCTATTACAACACGCTTGGTTACTGTGACACTTACAAGGACTACATGGAGAAACAATGCCCGGCCGCGTGTGGCGTGTGCAGCAAAATTGGACAAACAGGTTAGGTACTCAAACAAGCATCTTGAAATTTTAGAATCCATCATGTTGACCTCTTTCCACCACTCTCTCTCTCTTTTATTTGCCCACCCCTTCTATCCCCCTTTCTTTGCAAATTCAGGCGACCAGTGCGCGGACAAGGACGCTGGTACGGGTGTATGTCGGTCGCATGCGACCAACGGCATGTGTGTCAGTAGTCGTCGTTACATGGAGGAGTTTTGTCCGGTCACCTGTGGCTTATGTGACACCATCCATGCGAACAACAACATCAATATTCGCATGAAAGGCGCTACGCACGCACCACCGCTTGCCCCTCACGCACCCGGTTGGCTTTATATCATATGCCACGGGTGAAACATCAGCTAACTCGAATCCAATGTTGTTGCAGACCCAACGTGCCATGACCTACTGAGTGTCAACGACTGTTATCGACTCACAGCTAATCGGCCACACGTGTGTGCACCTGATGTTTCACGCTACTGTCCACTCTCTTGTGGCACATGTGCTAGTCAACAAAAACAACAGAACAACAACAATCTAAACAACAACATGCACAACAGTTGTTCAGACGTGTCGCCGCAGTGTGGCGCTGTGCTCGCCATCGCACCGGTCACCTGCCAATCACCGATCATCAGGGAACACTGTCAGAGAACTTGCGGTTATTGCTGATCACCCTTGCTCGGTCAGGGTCTCACACCAGTCTGTATATTTCACGTATAAACATGACAGTGACACAAATTTCTAAAAATTCATCAAAAAGTGCTCTTTTTTATCCTGGTAGGGGTAAAAGCATTTCCCAGGACTTCCTTGAACTTCATATTCACCATTTTTGTCAAGTATTTTGTATGTATCACAATGTCACTAAAGCAGTGTCTTCACCAATGGCCTCGGTTGGGAGTTTCGCATCTTTATCCTTCTCCAACATTGTGAAACATCCAAATTTCTGGTCGGGCATTCTCTCTGGCATCGGTTTGCCCTTTGTTTCGTCCAGGCACGTGATTGTGAGAATCAGAGTGGTCAACACGAACATGGTCATCAGACTGGTTGAGATCTGCAAAAATATTTACAAAAATATTAGGCACTTCGAAATATATTCCGTGTTCCTTTAATGAAAATGTCGTGAAAATATGAAAAAAACCTGAGGATACTGTTCACCAAGAAACACAATTTGGGGTGCGACGGCGCCGCCAATTCTGGCACAAAACGACATTGAGCCATTCGAGATATTGCGAACGGGAGTGGGGTAGAGCTCGGCTGACAGAAGGTAGATCAGGATCCAGACCGGTGCCAGAACAGCTTTCGCGATCAGGTTGGCGAATCTGAATAAATCGGAGAACCACACTGGTCAGGTTTGTTCTCTAAGTTGTTGAAACATCACCCAACGCACCGAATCACTTGTTGATTGTCTTCCGACCCAACGAACGTGCAAACGGTGTACGTTATGTATAAGACAGCTTCCAGACCCCACAAAATCGACAACAATGGCTTGCGACCTAGTCGTCTGAAGATTCGTGTTGTCAAGAATGTGGCGATTTCAGCCACGTACCCAGCACCAGCCACGATCAGCCAGTTGTAGTAGATGTTGTTCGATAAGTTGCCGATACCGAATCCGATTGTATACGCGCCTGATATGACATAAACATGTATTGTGTATGAAACATTAGGCAGCCTACCGTATGTCCATTACAAACTTGCACTGGCAGTGAACCAGCCGACCCCCAACGCCAGTGTGTAACGCGTCAGACGCCAGTTGTAGCACAAATGCCAATACGTGTACCGATGGGGGACCGAATTGGCACTTTTACGCAACATCTCTTGGCCGTCTTCGATGTCTTTCTGGAATTTTCAGTACAATTCTCACAACAAAAGTGCTTTATTCTGCTCACATCTGGAAGTAAATAAGAAATCCGTCCGACTCTGACAAACCCTTAGTTGAGTCAACTTCAACTTGGCCCTATTTCGTCTCGCCACCGCACCCAACACGCGTTCGGCATCACTGTAACGTGACTTTGTGATCAGCCATCGGGGTGACTCGTCGATGAGCACAATCAACAGTAAGATGCCAGGGAAGCACCAGATTCCTGCAAAGATTCAACACTTAAGTGAGTTATATATGTGTTGAACACAGGTAAGTTCTTATACATAGCATCCAAAGTCAATGTATCAGCTCAAGCCAACAAGAGCAAAAGCCTCAGTGGTAGTAGTACATAGTAGCCTAAGGGCAAAAGCCGAAGTGTGGAGGCTATGTGCAAGGCTAAGTACAAAATTCTAAGTGTAGCAGTGTCGTAGCCCAAGTGCAAAAGCCCAAGTCCAAAAGCTCTAGTTCGAAATTCGCCTGAGTGCGAAAGCCGAAGTGCAAATGCTCCAGTCCGAAAGCCTAAAAGCCCAAGTGCAAAAGCCTTGGCCCAAACGCCTAACCTTGCCAGAGCACGCACTTTCTCCATCCAGCAGTGAGCCAAGTGAGCAAGACCATTGGCATGGTGGACAATGACCAGCCGCTTAAGCACATGATGATGAAACGATACTTGAGGCACATGAACTCACACATCAATACGTAGCCGGTGGTGATCAGGCTTGAAAAATTAAAGTTCGAAAAACAGAAAAAAGAAAAGCCAAGAAAAATCTTATCTCCAGCAAGAATGCCGATCACAAATCGAGACACGGTGAACCAAACGTAGTCGGGCACAAATGATGACAGAATCTGACAGACACCTATGCCTGACCAGCAGACCATTAACATACGACGTCGACCGAAATGATCTGATAATTGACCGAATGCTGGAGCACCGATCATCACACCTGGGGTATAAAATGGTAATCTTTGCTTAATCTACTGAAAAGGGATTAAATCGCATCATAATATCGCTTACCCAACATCTGCCAAGTTGTCGGCGCGTAGACTTTCACCAAATCTTCGCAAATGAGACCCCATTCGGAAGCAATTGACTCAAACACCGGTGCTGAGAGAGTGTAATTCGCGCACGCACCCGTGTGTATGGCAGCACAGGCTTGGTCCATGTCGGTGAAAGTGCGGTTTGTTGGGGTCGAATTGTGGAAAGTTGCGTCATTTTGAGTGAAATCACTGTCATCAGTCAGTTGAGAAATTATGCAGTGTACTGCCGGTTTGAGAGCAGCAGTCGACATGAAGTACATAGTGTTTTGGACGCAGAAACTGTTCAGAAAGAACACAAGCAAAACAGAGATCTGGTACAAGCCGAAACCGAGATACTCGTCGATATCAAATGCGGGAGACATAGTGGAGTTTTGATGGACTGTCACGTCTCAGCAACAGTGTCTGCAAATTTGGTAAATTATTTCGACTGTGCGGACACAGTAATTGCACCCTGACAAAATGAGCACAGCGTACAGGTTTCTGAAATTGTGCAAATTGAATGACACAAGCACACAGCGAACGAAAAATGTTTCACTGTTTACGCAAGAGCAGTATCATATGCACATGCACAATACGAGTTTATTGGCATTCCTGTGCACGAGACGTTATTCGTTTCATCGCATGACCGGATCATGAAGTGTGTTTGGTGCCTGAGTTGTGTTTGGGCTTGGTGTACATTCAGCTTCACAGTGCCTGTGTGTGTAGCAACAAACATGCACCAGGGTGGCATTGCATGAGATCGCTGAATACTCATGTGTCATGTGGCCAAGACGTCCGGCCCGAGCCTATCATGATGTCTGCGCAGTGCAGCAAGTGAACAGATTGTGTCGCTGGGCACTGGTTCATTTTGACTTTAACAATTCGTGTTAGCGATCGGCCGTTCTGAAAAGTGACTGTTTTCATAGGTACCATGGAGTGTGACGTTTTTTTCGCAAACCATTGTCACTGTGGGTGCAGCATGATTTGGTGGTGCTCAAACTTAATTGGACAATACTGAAACTGATCAGATGCCCTGGTTGCTTGGTGATATGCGCGACCATCACCGCAATGCATAATATGGTACATTGTGTGCACTGGCAGCTTACAGCCTCAGCAGCAGTGGTGTTTTCATAGATTCTTTTGCACAATCGAGCATCGGGCTGATGTCAATACACTCTGCGGTTGTCGCATAGCACGATGGACTGCAGCACCAGCTACAATCATGGGCTGATTGCGGCATGTGCATGAAGACGCACACGCAGCACAGCACAAACCAGAAACTCAGCAAATGCATCCGTGAGCACAAGTTTGAACCATGCCCATGCACTTGAGCCTGATCCATGGGACTGCGCAGGTCTAGGTGCCTTCCATGCTGGATGGGCAGCCCTCAAGCAGCCAATTAGTGCAACTGGCTCTGTATATTGTGGTCGTAACGACGCATCAGCCACCACTACCACTGCATATCTGCATTGGATGACGTTTTGTTTTTGTCTGGTTGTCAAGTTGAGCTGCGCTGCACATTATATGTACATACATATTACGCTTACTGGCACAATGCCGCAGCTTAATAATGCATGTATGTACCTAACAGTAAAAACCAATGCCATACCTGGGTTATGCACATGGATGTGCACTTTTTTTGGCTTAGCATGAAACTCCAATTGCCATAGTTTCTCACTATACTCTAGGTATGTATGTACCTGTAAGTTAATCGGATTTACTGGTTGTTAACTTCCGTGAAAGCGATGGTTCGTACCAACTCAATGGTTAACGTCGTGATTGGTCTTCTGCTGTCAATCATTGATGTCACCGTTCAGCTTCGTACGTTTCTTCTTGGCTCATTCTGTTGACCGACAGAATTCGATCCAACCGAGTCAGATCGGAAACAGATTGCCTGCTGCAATCCCACAGCGCATGGCTCACATGCAAAGTGTAGCGTCGACAGGGCAATGCGTGTATAGTCCGTCCACCAGCTCATGGCACTTTGTGTTGCTGCTGGCTGGTTTGTTCCCTTCCTCCACGTTCTAATGAAAGAGAAATTGAGTTTCCAAAAAAAATTATTTTTGCTCCTAAATTGCTGTTTTTATGAAATCGACGTGTTTTATCGATTTTAATCTAATTTAATTTTAAATTTGATCGAATTCAATCGTTTTCGACACATTTTCTTATTTTTTAGGGTTTTTTTGCAAAATCTCTCACGCTCAATTTCTCTTTCATTAGAACGTGGAGGAAGGGAACAAACCGGCCAGCAGCAACACAAAGTGCCATGAGCTGGTGGACGGACTATACTTTACACTTTGTGTGTGTGCAGTCTGAGCTGTCTGCATACACAGGTGTTGAAGCAGTGCAACTTTGGGGCGCAGCCAGACTCGTCCGTAGAGCGCTGGCCAGTGGCGGCGGTTCGAGTCCTTCCAGGGACATCGGTTTGGTGTGCGGCTCGAGGTTCACGCAGGCATAGCGTTTTGGCTGCGTCGACGCGCAAATGATTTAGGGGTGATTCTGAACAAGTCTCATGTCTACGTTATTAGAGTAGGCCTTGAGCGTCAGTGGTTTGGAAGATTGTCCGATCCAAATGTATCCCGTTTGGCTGCATTATGTCTTGTCCAGCTTGTCAAGTCCGTTCTGTCCCGCACGCAGGTTGCAGCGAATACAAGATCCCCCACTTGTTGATCAATGGTCGCTGTTTCCTGTGGTACAAGCATCGTTGGTTGACATTTGCCGGCGCCAAAACGGCCTGCTCCGACGGTCGACATGGCTATGTCGGGTCACTGGCGGTGTTCAGTGATCTGGCCGAAATGCTGGCCGTCTCGAACATGTTATTTCAAGTGAGCGAATGCTAAGTATTGTGTTTCTGATGTTGTCCTTTTGAAACGAGCAACACCACAACCGCAAAAATCGCACACGTACAGTACCTAGGTACCTGCTTTGTCGGTGCATTCAAATCTCTGCCACACCAATAACATATCGGTTCTCAAACTTTATTCGTGTCAGATCGTCAACTGTCGTCGTCCACTCAGATCAGACCGGACTGTAATGTCATCAACTTCGTTGCCGTTCGTTGGTGGCCGGGCAATTGAGCAAAGCACATGTGAGCAAGACCACTTTGAGCAAGAAAAAAGGGCAGAGCCAAAAGAGCAGAACTCTTACTTTGTCCCAGCAATGGCTTAGGCTTGGGCTGATTCAGGTATCAGGCTTAGGCTTGGGCTTAGGCCTACACTTAGGCTTAGTTTTGTGTTTCGGCTTAGGTTTAGGCTTGGGCCTATTTGTTTCTAGGTTCTGCTCTTTTGGCCTCTGCTCTTTTTCGCTTGCTCAAAGTGGTCTTGCTCAAACGTGCTTTGCTCAATTGCCCGTCCGCGTTGTCGCTTCATCAAATGCACGCCACCTAATACCTATACGTGCATACATACCTAAAGGCAAACTACTCCAACACGAGCCCGATTTCGAAGGTGGTGTGTATTCAAAACGAATAGAAAGAGAAAATCATCATATGTACCTACATACCTAGCACACTCGTCCTGGCCTTGACGACCACAGTTGACGATTTCAGTTGACAACTAAACAATATTAGCTGGTTTTCACAAGCTAACATATTGAAAAGGATTTTTCCACAGAATGGTTGCACTGGAGTCCAGCAAGCCGGGCCTTGGGTGGGCCTGGAGCGTGTAGGTGCGTGCACGATGCCTGCCTACGATGGCTTGCAATGGGTGAACGGCACCGGAATCGGACCTGCAGCTTCGACCAGCTGGTAAACAAAATTTTTAAATTTGTTTTGAAAATTAAGTGATAGCAAGGCTGGTGCACAGACAGCAACGTATGTAAGTTGGTGCACAGACAGCAACGTATGTATGTAAGTTGTCTGTTACCGTGTCCGATCTGGCAGGTTAGGGTTTGGTCTAGTTGGCTCTGGGATGAACACCGAATTGGGTGGGGGAAGGGTACTTCAGTGTGTGTGCATGGGTCAACCCTGTCTTCCATCCCTGATAAGGTACATAGGTAGTATCTAAATGGGGAGCTGCTTGCTGCGGAGTAAGGACTTTTCCCGGAGAATGCCGGGACCTCGGATTGGAAGAGTACCTACCGGTGGTACTTGGCCCACGAAAAGACTTTGCTTTTTACTTCATGTAACCGGTAATCACAGGTGGTTGCCATCCGAACCGTCCAGTTGTGCCTCAGCGGGCATCATTCTCAATCCAGACAATCAACTACTAGGAGACAAAAATGTCGCGGATTTCCGCACGTTGGTGTGCATGTTCGGTGAGTTCATAGAAATTAGTAATATTATTACGGGAGTTACATATGCATATTTACACTATACTTATACGAATATGCATACACTCGCAAAAGTTCACATGGTCATACCCTTCTAGCATCCTTCTATAATTGAACGACTGATCAGTCCCCAAATTGACATAAAGCTCCCAAGCGGTACATAGTGAATATTCGTCACATGTAATGAACTGGTCCCGTTCCGTCACTATGTATTGGCCTGACTGTAACTGTCCATACTGTATATCTCATTTCAGATGAACCGCCTGAAAACCCATCCAGTAAGTGCTTTCTATGAATCAAGTATGGCCTTCATTGTGTAAGGATGTGAAATGAACCCTGTCAGATTGTTCGCACGCCACTCACGCCACCCGACAATTGGACGATCAATGTTACGTGTTGGTGAAGACAACAGTCGATCGTTACGTATCGCGATTGGCTTGTGCCGACGGTACGCACGGATTCTACGGAGCGCTGGCGATGCCAAGGGATGACAACCACAGGACCATGCTGCAGCTGATCGATGACGTAAGTGCAGCACACCTAGTTCCCGCCGCGGTATTCCCGAATGTGGAACTTGAAATGACAGACAATGGGTATGCGCTGGAAAATTAAGTGCAAAAACACTAATGAAAATTAGCTAAATCACGTAATTGTGCGTTTAATCATATATTGTCGTAACCCACGAATGACCGGATGGCCGTATTCGAGGCGAACGGCCTGTCAAGCGCACCATCTGCAAAACTCGCAAATGAGAGCGATCTATACATACGTAAAGCACACATTACCTGTCTGTACACAGGAAGGCGTGACAACCATTAACGTTGGGATCGAGCGACTGCCCAACCCAAGCACCGGCGCTGATGACAGCTGGATGTGGATTGATGGTCGATTTGCGGGCACCCTCCCTGCTCCGAAAGTATTGGACAGCGTCCAACACGCAACCGGTTAGACGCGCAATGGTGACATCGTGACAAGGAATGGATTCAGTCGTCACTTTCCTGGCCATGCACCCTTTTAGGTCTATTACACACGAACAATAATTTTTACGACGGTGTTGGTGAGTCGCGACGGATCTTCGTATGCGAGTTCGGTTAGTCGGCCTCGGCCGTTGAGCAACAGTCCTGTGACTTGTTAAATAGTATACCTTGTTATTTCAGATATCACCCAATACCCAAACAGTGAGTTAAATTTTGTCTTGAACAAAGCATGAAAAGGACTGTCACAGCTATAGGTAAACATTGTACCACAGGTTGCCACAACGACACCTTCAACTACAAAGCAGTCGGCAATCGATGTTTCCACCTGTTCCTGGACTACCAATACACTTGGTGGCACGCACGTGATATTTGCAAGTACGGTATCACCACCATGGTCCATTCGAACCGGGACATTGGATATCGAGGGTCATTGGGCATGCCGGACACTCCCGAAACTCGGCAGGCTATTGTTGATCTGTTGAACCAGGTGAGACGCTTGATACGCACAACGGGCTTCAATGATGATGAAAAATCGACAATACAAAATGTTGGCGCACACATTAGTATCAGTCAGTTTTAGGCGCAAGTGGGTAACTACGTTCACATTGGTCTGTACCGAGGAGGCGCCAACTGCTACTATGCGCGACATGATAACATCTACTACATGGATGGTGAACAGATGAAGATTGGAGCTGGAAATTACAGGTTACGAAAATGGCATCAGCTGAGTGAAAACAACTTTCAAACGTCAAAACATTAATGTTACTGGCAATGCAGATATCCTGAACCGACCTCATGTGGTGAGTTAGGTACTCGGATGGACGGAGGCACAAGCTTAGGAGGCCTAATTGATATAAATGCAAACTACTTCTACATGTGCCAGTACAAGCTTGGTTGGCCGATTTTTCTATTTCCAATATTCGTTCAAAAATAATTTTGTTGATTTCGTGATTGTAGGGTGTGAAGTGCCAACTGAGCCTGAGTCATGTCCAGGTTAGTTGTCAAGCCAATTGTTTCTACACTTTAGTTGTTTGTACACTGCTGTTTTCGATGAAAGCGCTTTGATGAAAACACCTTCAAAAAACAGTGCAGGGAGATTGAGCCAATTTAAAATTGCAGGCAAGCCCAACAAAATACAGTATCAGTCCAAAGTTGGTACCGCAGGATTGACCACTGTTATTGGAAATGATCACATAGGTATGCATATGTATGTATAGGGTGGCCCAAAAGCAGCTACACCAGGTTAAGTATGGATGTGTGAGAAACTCATGCGAAAAGGCTTCAAACAGGCTAAAACTTGGGTGCCGGGGGGTTTTCGGACACGGGGAATGCGGCAATTACCTTGACTTTTTAGTCCGGGCATTTTGGGTACGAGGAATACAGCCCGTCAAAGTTGGGTCCAAGAATTGGGGACCCAGCCATTTTGTAGACCCTACCTGGACTAAAAAAATAAGGTCATTTCCGGATTCCCCGTGTCCGAAAACCCCCGGCACCCAATTTTTAGCTTGCATGAAGCTTTTTCGCATGAGTTTCTCCCACATCCATCCTTAACCTAGTGCATACATAGCTACTTTTGGGCCACCCTATATGTATGTATTAAAGTATAAATGAAAAGCTATAGGTACATATAGCAGCTTGTAAATCAATATTTATTTTATCAGGAATTGCATTCCAAGGGAATTGTGCACAGCTGTGTTCGCATAATTGCCTGTGTGAAGCCTACACCTACTATTCGGTAAGCGTTTTGTCTTCCAATCATGAAAATTCAAACATGTCATGACTTTTTGTAGAACACCAAAACATGTCGTCTGCACTGGACCTGGCCCGGACATCACTGCTTTGAAACGCAAGCAAACGCGACCGCTGTTGTGTTTTGGAAAATGTAGCGCCTAAACATGGTATTGATTATACATGTACGGACATACTCGTAAAATAAAATATTAATCATTTTACTTGTGCAAGCATGTATGTACGTATTTATACTTGGAGGGCATTTGTAACTGTTCGTCAATATTTTATTGAGGGCATCATATTATTCAAAGAATATCATTTACCGTATTTTCTTGTGTCTGCTTGTTGCTTGTATTTTTAGTGTTTGTGTTTGTAATTGATGTTTCGTAATTTTCACCAATCTCTTGATATTTCAAGTTGCCGTGCACTTTTTCAGTGTTTGGTCTATTGCCTAAAGAAGCCCGCTTAATGCTGGCGAAACGTTGCAAATAAATTGCTGTTTGTGCGATAACGCGAGGCACAACTTTCACAAGAATCTCGCATTTTTGTCAAACTTATTCCATTATTTTTGTTTTATACAAGGTATAGTGACCGTGTACCGTTGATGATGTACCGTCGTGTTGACAATATTCAGTCATTATGACTTAATATTCTCTCGGTACGTGATGCTGGGTAATACCAGATGTCTGTTTTATCTCGAAGGTAAAACAAAAATGAAAGAAACATGGCAAAGTGCGCGAACTTTTTGCAATATCACTGATGAAGCACTCCCGCGCGCTGATTGCGTGTCCGTCAACTATTCTCGATGATTGTTCAGTAACGGTTTATATTCGTCCGCCTGTTCGTTTGCTGATGTTTCGACTTTCCACGGCAGCACCAGCAACATCATCACAGCGGTAGTCAGGTGCAACGCGACCACAGTGTAGCAGAGCACCGGGAAGCTGGTCGTTTCCACAACGTAACCACTCAGTAGACCACCAGTCAGAAACGCGACATATTTCAACAGTATTTGCAGTGAAAAGGTCTGGAACAAGAAGAATGCCCACAGTTTTTGCGTTCTTTTACAAAATTTGAGCACGTTTTCAATGACAATGTGTAATTCACATTGCACACCTTTGCGTACGACACTTCAAATTCGTGTGCACGACACGCCTCGTTGGACTCGACTGCCTTCCCCAACCAGAGAAAAACGCTGTGGAAAAGTACGGCTTTGCCGATGGCCACGCCTCCGAACAGAACGCAGATTGCGGCGTAAACATCGGCTAAAGCCGACTGTTGAGTTGGTCATTTGAACCCTCGAAGTAAATCTCAATTGTTGTCATGCTTAACCTGCTTACTCGTGTCAAGCGTAAAATGATGCAACGAGCAGTTGCCCTACTGTATATGATGGTACTGTAACGTTCATACATACCCAGTTCGCAGCCCAGCCGAACGTTGACAAAACAGCTTGACATTTGGTGTGCCTTCCACTATTCATGCTAATGCAAACCTGCTACGGACACCATGAGCGCCAGTGAAACACCAGAGAGTGCCAGTCCGATGGCGCAATAGAGAGTGAGGAATGGTCGAGCGACTTCGACCAGCGCAACCCCGATGCACACGCCAAACAGGTAGGCCGGCAGTGCCATCAAGGTCACGAAACCAATGGCGGATTCGGTGATGCCGGGAATGGTGTTCTGAGAAGATATGGGGCGATCAACGAGCGCACAAATATTGTTTGCGCACACACGAGGCATGATGCATTCCAGTGCGTCACGCTATGGTACCACCATGCCTATCGCAGCTAGACGGCAGTATTATCGGCAGTTACTATGCACATAATGCATGGTTTCCTGTTGCGCCGGATTTATGAAGAAGCGACTTCTGTATCTGCTGAAGATGTTTGACCCGCAACCAGCACCGGCATGCATTGTGAAACCGGCCTGAATGAAGAGCAGCGCTTCACGGCATAAAATGTCGATACAAGAAAGAAATAATATGCCCTACGAGCATTAAACCAGGATATGCAACTTGATGAAACTGCACGAAAGTTTGATACTAGAGAAATTTGGATCATGAATTCCGCACTAGAGTCGATAAGCAAACTTTATTCAGCATATTGCAGCCCGCTTTGATCTGTGTGTTTCCAATATGCTGAATAAAGACGGCTTCTCTACTGCGGAATTCATGACCCAAATATCTCTGGTGTCAAACTTTTGTGTAGTATCATAAAGCTGCAAATCCTGATTTTAGCTTATTAGAGCATGTGTATTTCTTTCTTTAGGCGGGCCTATGGCTGCACAACACGACCTTTTTCGGCTGCATTGTCGGTGAACAGTTTGTATGAAACTAACCATCAGCCAGACAGCCATCATTGGCAGCGTTGTGCTGTACGTGGTCATGGCCACGGTCACAGCCGCGATACAACACATGATGCGTTGGTCGCGCACGAGGACACGCCAGGGCACTGATGTACGACGAATGGTCGATGTCAAGCCTAGATTTGTGCCGGGAAACTGCGACTGTTCATGATTTTCTGTGGGAATTCAACAAGGTGGGATTCTAGTTGGGTCGCGACCACAATTTTGGGGCGCAGCAACCGCCGACCATTGTTGTCGCCAACACCGTGTTATTGAGCGCGACCAACTATAACCGGGTGTCGACCACCTCGGTATTGCCGGTATTTCATTCGTAATGGAGTTCCTAGTTTTTTTATATTTTTTCTGACCAAAGTAAGGCATTATCAACTGCCAGAATCCACGGAGCAGGCTTGCTTCGGGGCCAGAAGCTTTCCATTTATTCATTTTCTCTTTCTTTTGTTGCAACCAGCTGGACCACGCGCCCAAAGGACCACGTGATTTGGCGTCCAAAACCGACGCAAAATTTGGGCGCTTGGTCGTCGACGACCTTTTGGACGCAAAAGGTCGTCGACCAACTATAATTCCACCCTGATTTATTTTCAGCTAAGGGTTTTCCGTAACTAACCAACTGGTGCCACTGCTGGCGCCGGTCGATTTCTGTCCTCAATTGCCAGCCACACGCACAACACTATGGAGCAGCCACACGCGATAGCGACAGCTCCAAAAGGCCACTGTTTGTCACCAGTGGCCGTGTACAGCGCTCCAGCGACATACGGGCCGATCTCGCTGCCCGTCTGAACGCAGCCGAACAACACCCCGGTCATCAACGAACGCTCACGCAACGACGACGAATATTTGACAATCATCGTGTTGTCACACACGTCAATCAGTATCGATACTGCACCCTGGATGGACAAGGGTATACATGCACCATAGAGGCCATCCAACGAGAACGTGTCCTTTGTGCAAGACCAGTGAGTGAATCGCTGCTAAGGTCGTGTGACGCCTCCAGGCTTGGCCACATTGGGGAAATGGACAGTGCATCCCGAAACGCCAGATGCTCCTAAAATACCTGTACAGTCCTGAAAGCAAGTAGAGGCCAATAGCCACGCAGAAATGCCTGTGCGGTTGCTGTCAATGTGCAGAATGTCATCGACACCAACAGCAGCTAGATCGACCCGAGACGTGCCACTGCCGTTTCGGTGAACGGAAGCACCAACACTATGCACAGGTAGTGCAGGTTACTGTACAGACCATTCCAGACATTCTCGTGTTCGTACGTGATCTGAAATTGAAAAAAAAAATCAGTACCGGATGCTGCAGCCTTAGACTGAAAGTGGCGCGCATTCGAATGCAACTTTTTATAGTGGAAGTATACTCGGGTGCACGAGCGCTCAAAATTGCATCGTGTTGTAGCCATAAAAGCATAAACGAAAAAAATCGACTTACAGCCCGCGGTTCGCGCTGTATTGGCGGACAATTCTAAATCCACCTCCTCGAGGCTGCGCAATGAACTCACCGTCGCGTTGTTGTCCGTCAGCTTAGCGTAGATGCTGTAATCCCGAAAATAGGAGGGCATGAAGCTCCACGCTTCAAAGTACACTATCCAGTTGAATAGACCAGTCAACGAAGCAGTCAGCAGCAACAAATATTTAAAACAGTCCATTTTTTAACTGCCAAAGGCTAGAAAATTAAAGTCTGTGGTGTGCTGGAACGCACGTGTTGCTGACGACAACTACGTGCTCCAGGGTCGATGCTTCATTCTGCGCCAACTCCTCCCGTGCAAAAATACCTCATGCCGGGCAGCATCTCACGTGAAAGTTGAAAAACCTGATGCTGCGACAATAACTCATGCGAAATACCGTACACCACACCGTGTGTGGGGCAGCATCGGTAACAAAGGGCAACTTGTACCCTGAGATTGCCCGACATATGCGCGCAATGCACCGATTGTTGAGCCATGTGTGGTGCTGGGTTAACTCGTGCCTGGAGGTCAAAGACCGCACACCGTTTGTTCCTTACATATACTGTACATCCACTAGACGGGACCCGTGCCTACGGCCCGTGCCGTGCCACCCCCCTCCCCCCTCCCCCCGAAGACCCGTTAGCATACCCAAAGCTACCCGTGAAAATTGACCCGTCCGAGGGAGGGGGCCACACACACACATACGTCTTCTTGTTTTAGTAGTATAGATAATGTGGGGCCTGTCACTTTATCAATCTAGTGTGCGTTTTTTACCACCTTTGGCGTTCGAAATATGGAGCAAAGTGGCGGTTGTGCTTGCAGTGAGCACTTGCTTGTCGTTCCTGCTGATGTTTCATGAGCATGGTAAGCAGCACCGTCTGTTTTATTACCGGAGTTTTCCACTTAAAGCCCTCCCCGAATAGAGCCCTCGGGGGCTCTAAGTGGAAAATTTTCCTCTTAAAGGCACCGGGGGCTCTAATTGGATTAATTTTTTTCCGGACCATTGATTTTACATCGAACAGTAAACTTGAAAAAGTAGTTCAAACTAGTGTAAGAATGACCAAAATAGTCTGTTTAGTTTCTTCTATTAAAACTGGTGTATCGGCGCTATCGATGTTTACTGATGAACTAAACGTAAAAACCGCTCATGAAGACGTCAAAAACCTATGAAATTTTCTTGCTAGCACAGCTGTCAGGTAAAACATGGCAGGCAATGTACGCAAAACAATGATTATGTGCTGTCGCGTCACGAAAGCAAACATTGAAATACAGCTCATATGAGATTTCTGAAAACATGTGCATTATGTAAGTGTAAGTATAGCGTACCAATCAGACGATTTTAATTATTGCGACATATTCGCTGCGCATGATTGTGAAAATCATGGGCTCAAACGACTCCAAGCAAGCCGCTCCTGCAGCATCCAACCCTGAGGAACCTCCTCCTCAAATGGTTATGACTTCTGAAAGCGCCGAGAGCCAAGGTGAAAACCAGCAAGTGACAAAAGACGGAGAAAACAATGACCGTTCAAAACAAAAGAAGAAGAAGATCACACTGGCCACTATCACGTCGGATTTCCTCGGTCGCACCAACATGCATGGCATCAGTCAGATACCGTACTACAGTAACCACTGTGCCAAGCTGTTCTGGGCCATTCTGTTTGTGCTTGGTTTGACCGCACTTGGATTCCATGTGTCCTGGCTTGTCTGTCGCTATTATGAGTACCCGACTCAGGTGAGGGCTAAGATTTGTCTTAAGTCCACCATAGATGCATTTAGAAAGGGCTACCGTCTTACCCTAGACCAAACTGCAATTCAAAACGGCCGACATGCTGGCGTTTCCGGCGGTGACCATCTGCAATGCCAGTCCCGTGAAACGCTCGATCATGGAATGCAGCAAGAAGGAATGGAATAAACAGTTGTTGGAGTTGGACTCGAAACCAACCGGACAAATGCGAACGTATCTGCAGCGAATGGGAATGGTATTGTACATACATATAGGCGGTATAGTGCTAAAGGGATCACGCAGGCGCACTCGATTTGGCTTCTACGCCTCCAATTTTGTTTTGTGGGCTTGTCCCCTGCCGCAATGAATGTTTACACAGCAAAGAATTGACCACTCACTTGGCTTGTGGCCATATTAAAACAGGCGTTTTCTCGAATTTAAGGAACTGCAGAGTGCAGACGTGGGGTTCCAAAACAAACGTAATACGGCATTTGTAAAATGAAGTCTACACCAAATCGAGTGGGGCTGCCAAACCCTATTAACCGCGGGGAAATCAGAAACGGACGTCGTGCTTCCAGAGCAAGGGTTCTGCGCGTTTCAGAATCCCGACGAGCGTTTCAACTTTGCGCCCTTCAACCCGGCAGTGTGCGTTCAAAAGGGTCTGTGGACGATGGAGGATTACCACAATTATACGCAACATCATCAAGCTGGCCAAGGAGGATACAATGATCAGCAGGGGTATGACAGACCAGGCATGGATGACAATGGGGACCCGAATCAGATGAAGAGACAAGGTGGGACTGGACTGAACGAGAACAAGCTTGTAGCTCCATAGATTCAGCACAGTTTTGGTTCCAGTGACCGGTGGGACCACCGAAGAACCCTTTCGATCAAGTCTAACACCGACGTCTAATTGGCAGCCAGGCAGTTCACCAATGGATGCAAGCTGGGGCTCGACTTCCGACTGGTTCACAACACCCAGGTGGACAACAACTGGCTTTTCAACGTCAGGTATGATTTCTACATGTCTGGTACTATTGTATCTACAGTAACGTATGTAATTGCATTTTCTTCACTGTTCAGATTGGAGCGCCAGCACCTGGACCACGCAGTCGGATTGGAGCAGCTCAATGGACCCGGGTGCCTATAACTACGACGACACTGCGTACAGCGCATATGACTATGGTTGGACTGTGCATAAATTGTTTTTACCTATGTATGTAACCTTAAGTGGCGGACGGGCAATTGAGTAGCGTCGGTTTGAGCAACATCACTTTGAGCAAGGAGAAAAGAACAATGTCCAAAGGAGCAAAACTTAAAAACGGTTAGGTCAAAGCCTAGCCCAAACGCAAAACTACGCAGGCTTAAATGTAGCCCTGCGCTCTGTTTATTTCTTGCTCAAAGTCCTTGCGCAAACTGGCCTTGTTCAATTGTCCGGCCACCAGCTTGCTCAAATTAGGCCCGTACCTTTGTGAAAACAGGAGACGACATGCTCGGAACAGGCGAGGCAAAGATTATGCCGGAGGAAACCTGGATCGACAGTCAAAACATCACTGAATTGATTGGCAATTCAAGGCATGTCGAGCTTGCCCATACAGTTCGGGTGACTATCGCAACAACTAGTGCCCAACGTTTCCAAGCGTTCCAGCAACATTTTCGCTACGTTCCTGCATCTGGCCAAGACCTCGGATCTGTCCGATCTGCGTGAGGCGGTGGTGTCAATGGCTGACATTCTGCCCGAAGCAGCGTTTAGCGCAGAAGAATTGATCGTCGAATGTTCTTTCGATCAAAAACCGTGTGGACCGGCGAACTTTACGCTCGTCAGAAGTCGACAGTACGGCAGTTGCTACACGTTCAACGCCGGTTATATGGTTAGTGAACTGGTAGCTTGGCGTATAAAACAATGCACACAAATGGTTGGCACCCCGAAACATCATCACGACTAGAACAACCATTCCACGTGTGCAAAGCCCAATATCCAAAATTCATATTCAATGTTTCACAATATGCAGAAAGAGAATCAAGCGGCCTGGTGGAACACCACCGATGATGAAGAGTTTCACGAAGATGAAGGCAAAGAAACGCCAATTTTGCTAACTCGAAAATATGGCACGGAGTTTGGTTTACGGTAGGCAATAACGAAGTAATTGTTCAGTGATAGCGACCGATAATGCCAAAAACGTTTTAACAACATTCGTAGCCTGACGCTCAACATTCAGTCGAGGGAGTACATCGGGCTGCTTTCGGATGAGTACGCAATTCGTGCTCAAATACACACGCCAAAGGTTGGCGTTTCGTTGTAAGAAATAACATTTGGAACATGAGTTCAAAGGACAACGACGACTCGTAATTCGCAGGTGCAACCGTATCCGGAACGCGACGGAATTAGTGTTCTGCCCGGTGCTTACACGGCCATGTCGATGACAAAAAGAACGATTAAACGGTAAGTCGGATGGACTGATTGATATTCATCAAGTGATGTCGTGTCGCCGGCAGTACAGTGAGCGAAACCGCTTTTATGAACGCTGAACTCCAACATGCTGATAGCTTTCAACTGAGGAGGCTCGGGCTCACAACCTCGTCAGTATGGTTCTGGAATGCGTCGAAACCAGTGGCCAAAGTCGATACGGCTCTGGTATTGATAGAATAGTTGAGAATGTTGTTCTTACCAAGAACAAACGTCTTATTTTCTTCACTGGGTTTCCCAAAGCTATCCCCTGACGAGTCACTTCAGGAGGGGTATTCAACACAGTATGGACCACAATCAAACTCCCTGCGTGCCTAATCATCTCCAGACTTCCCGATCCTTGGGAGTCCCGTTGTATCACAAATTTCCCATCGGATCTCCAAAACTACACCGGCGGCTACAACGCAACTTACGATGTACGCACCTGTGAACTGGCGTGCATGGACAAGAACTTGAAGGAGCGTTGTGGCTGCGTCATGTCCGAATGCAATACAAGACCGAAACGTATGCAAACGTTAACTTTTGGGATATTCCATGGGTTTAACAAACAAACTGGAGTTTTAAGTGAACATCTCCGTCTGCGACTACCTGAATACAACGCAACGAACGTGCGCTCGGGAGGTGGACCGCAGAATTGCACTGTCCAAGAAAAACAAGGAGTCAATTGAATGCGGATGTAACCCGCCTTGCAATGAGGTGAGAAACAAACAGCTTCACTGAATAAGTGTTGAAAGTATGCGGATCATCTGTCCAAGTTTTAGGACCGCTTCGACCCGGTGGTGTCAATGTCAGCCTGGCCGACTTTGCAGCGAACTATCATGCGAGTCAATGTGCGATCTTCACACATGCTGCGCTACAAGTTGTGTTGAGTACTGTAAAGAATAAAATAATCTCTTTACTTTTATAGAATTTCTTCGGTCGTGAGAAGTTGGTTAATCTAATCAGCAGTACAGAAACTGCCGAGGAATACAACAGTTTTGTATCGGAAAATCTCGTTCGTCTGCACGTCTTCTATCGATCGCTCAACTTTGATTCGGTGGAGGAAGAAGCGGGATACGCGACGATGACGTTGGGCGCTGATGTCGGTGGTATTGTCGGTAAGTTTTTTAAATTAAATGTCCTTATTTAATTTTGTCAAAGAATCTCCCTGCAAGAACATTGACCCTGTCAGGTCTGTACGTCGGTCTGTCCATGGTTGCCCTGTTCGAAGTTGTGTTGTACGTTGGCGAGGTGATACAACACACACTGGCGTTCTGGCGGTGGATGTGTTGAAATTTAGGGACAAGAAAATGTTGCGAAAAAGTAATGATGATATTATTTGTGGATTCTCTGGGAGGATATTTGATTGGGATGTATCAATGAGTAAGTATCACCGTGGGTCATGATTTGGCTTTATCCATGGCTAAACTTGAAACTGGGAATAAAAATTAGTCGGTTGCAGTGTCTCTCGGAAGCTAAGGGCAATTACATACATATCATTTCTGAGCAGGTACTGCATGTGTAACTGGTGGGCGAACTCCAAAATACAAATATGTGCATTGTAAAGTCTATGTATAGACCAAAGCAAATTATGGCAAATTCTCAAGGACACTTGACGCGGCCTTGCTGCAAGCTTGTAGATGCTTGAATAAAGCCTGCCCTCAACTGTTCACCTTTGTGATCTTGATAGCCTTTGATCGTGAGGAAAGTGCAACAAAAATCTAAGGCTAAAATTTTTAATAAAAGTAAAAGGAGATATGGATTTTGACATGGTTGGTTTTTTTGGATTGTCGTTATCAAAAAACAGTTTTTAAAAAGTTATTGTGGAACTCAAAAAAGCGAAATTTTGTCTCACATCCTTTTGAGCTCTTCGCTTGCTGCATCTACGTAAGTCAATCTGGATTCTTCTGGTACAAATTCAGATTTCTTGTCAACCAAATATATAGCTTCATTTCAGCTTTCTGCTGTATTTAACTGCTGCCCACAAGCAAATGGGGCATGCAGGGCAGGTATATGACCAGGGTTGGGCAAAAAAAACGACGGCGTTTTTTCTTAAAAAACGACGTTTTTTAAAAAAATGCCTGGGTCGTTTTTCGTTTTTTTAAATCCTGAATTTCCTTGATTTTCTCTGACTTTTCAGGGAAAGTACCCTGATTATCAAGGAAAACCATTTTTTTCAAAAAATTTTCGACCAATTTTTACTTTGTCGTGATACGTCAATATACGGAGTTTGACTTTCAATGATGACTCCGGCCAAAGTTGGTCCCATGATGCCTGTCTGATATGGGATCTTAACAACTCGCTAGAAAAGGGTTGAAACCCGTTTATTTTGCCTCAGAACACATAGAATTACTTCATTTAACCACGTTTTCTTCCCAACATGAGCGTTTTCCAATTTTTTGGTGGCATATTTTGGTCATCTGGGAGTTTTAGGGCTCCACCAGATAGACCCGAAACCCGAAATCCGAAACATAAATTTTTTCTATGTCCATGTTTCGGGTTTCGGGTTTTGAAAAAAAAACCCGAAACCCGAAACACAAAGCACGATAATCGGAAATGTTTCGGTCTTGCCACTTGTAGCTGACGTGAACAATTTATATAGTCAGTCGAAACACTTTCGATTATCGTGCTTTGTGTTTCGGGTTTCGGGTTTTTTTTTCAAAACCCGAAACATGGACATAGAAAAATTTATGTTTCGGATTTCGGGTCTATCTGGTGGAGCCCTTAAAAAACGTTTTTTTTAAAAATAATTTTTTGGAAAAAACGTTTTTTGCCCAACCCTGGGTTCTGGGTATGACAAGTGGTCAACTCACTCTGTTTGGTCTGAATTTGGGGCTGAGAGTGCGTCCCACTGTTGTCCCCCATGTGTCTCACTTAACCTGCAGCCCGCGCTTCCATTGTGCAGCAATAATGTGTAAATATTTATCCAATTTTCTGATTGCTGCTCTGTACTCCTGGCCGTTAGCTGCCCGCAGGCAATCTATATGTTCAGGTAATGCAGAATTGGGGTACAAATACAGTGAGATCTTATATTACTACTGCCAAATATCTAGAACTGGTAGAACTGTAGCAACCGCCGACATAAAAAAACAAGGCCCTGCAGAATAACAGTCTGTTTTACGTTTATTTTTGAACTGATAGCACAAAATTGTATAGTTATCCGAAGATTGAATAAAGCAGCGCTAATTTACCGTCCGTTTGCCATATGACTAATTCAGTACGGTAAATTATATTTGTTGTTGTTTGCTCAGCTTGCTCGCGTGCACACGATTGATATTTCAGAAGCACCAGATCTGACCCTGCAACAAAGCCCACAATCGTAGCTTTGGTACGCATTTTTGCGTATGACGTTACAGGAATAGAGCTGTTGCATTTTTGCAGTACACGAACCACATACTGTAGGTGTATTTTATGTCACAGGTGAGAGTTTTGTCTGATGAATCTGTTACCAGGAGCTTTGGAGGCAGCCTCTCTTGGTCATCTGACCATTGGCTGGATGGCCCAGCCACCACACTGCATGCGAACGCTTTTGATAAGTTTTTGACGTTGTCAATCAACTGCGAACACTTTGCCTGGCTTTGGTTCTCCTGGACATCACCACACCGACAGTGTTTCGCTGCAAGCAGCTTTTCTGCCCGACTTCTACAACATATCAAACAACAACATACTTTCCTACGTCCCTTCAGCGTTCATATGTTGTCCGAAATTGTTGTTTGTGTTTGGCTTTATGCAACCTGTCTCGTCTCTTCACACTTTGCGATGGGCATTGGCTGACCGAGCTGTGTCCGGTTTTGCATCACATTTATGTTCATCTGATAAATGTGGATTTGTGCTAGATCCGCACGTTAATCCCCCTTTGGTCGCAAGGTGGTCAGTTTATGCTGCGTCAGTTTGTCCACGTTAAAGTTCTGATGATGACCATGTTGTCAGACGTTGTTTGTTTTCAGCGCATTGGGGTACCTACACTTTTGCTTCACGGTTTTGCGTTCCACATATAATACTTTTGAAACTGTGGATCTATCCAATCTTCTTTGAGCAGTTTTCGTTGGAGGTTGGTGCACTAACTCGGACCTCAGATCTCACAAACTGACCAGAGTACGTTTTTATTTATAAATTTATGCAATATTTTTGTCAATGTTTGTTTTGCTTCCGTGAAACCACCTGAGCGCGCCGCTGCTGAGCGTGTCTTTGTGCAAGGTGCGCTAAGTCGACTGACTTTAGTGACGCCAGGGCTGTTTGTTACAACATAAAATTTGTTTGTTCGAGAAAAGTACACAAAACATCTTGCGCGCCTTAATCGGAAGGTGTCATAAATATTTCCGATCACTTAATCATTACCATGCTAGAATTAAGTGACTAAGAATCCAGTTTTTCTACATTCAACCGCACGCAAACAACGTTGTAGGTATTATCACTGAATCTCAGATGTGCTTTGCACAACTTTGGCTCACTAACTACATCGTTATCCAAATCTACAACTACATTCTGCAGATCCCCTACACTCGGCCTGGTAGCTCTATGATCAAACTTGTCACCATGTCACTGCCACAATGGGCCGTACTTGCCATTCAACTGTCGATTGTAATTAACCTGACCATCGCACAATGTCCACCGACAATACGAGTACCTTGTCGATGTTCGTCGACACGATATGAACCGGTCAATATTGAGTGTGAGGTATGGTTGAAATGGGTTGCTGTCGTTCGGTGGTTGACGGCGACATTTTGATTTTTTGAACAGGAAGTGAAACGATGTCGCGTTTGTTATCATGCCCATCGCTGATACATAGAAAGAATTATGCAGCGAAACTATACGCCGAGTGAACAGAAACCCATACAGTTTTACTTCGTCAGGATGCGACGTCCCTGTCGAATGTGCTTGAATCACTGGGCAATCCAACCACAGTGATCGACAGTTTGACGATCGCCGACACTCCAATCAGTGATCTGCCTGGTTTGCGAAATTATCGATTTGCTAATTTGATAGATTATCAATAAGTTTCAATTGAATGATGTATGTTTTTCAGACAGTCCTGAAATTTACCCATCTTTACAGCCTACGCATTCAGTGGTCTGGCAATCAAACGGCTGAAATTTAGAAACAACGGTTTGACTACCATACATCCAGACGCGTTTGACAGTCCGATCACACAGACATTGATGGAATTGGAAATTAGACAGAACCAGTTGGGCGAGGTTCCGCAATCTGGTGAGATTATATCGATTTTAAATTAGCCGCAATCTGGTGAGATTATATCGATTTTAAATTAGCCAACAGTTATTTTTAATATTTTAATTTATCCATCTGTCAGGTCTGCCCCAACTGCGCGCACTACGCACCCTGGTGTTGGCCAAGAACGGTCTCCGTAGTGTGCCCCAGTCAGCATTTATGAACTATCACAGTCGGAGGCTATTGAAACGACTGGATTTGAGTGGAAACAGACTTCAGGTAAACCAATCACGTCACAAAACCTAATGTCTATCTCATCTTCAAGTGATACAGGCAAAAAACGAGAAAAATTAAAATGTCAAACCCCTGATCTCGTTCCAGGACCTGCCATCAGGCGCGTTTGCAGGCCTGGAGAGCCTGACGGAGCTCAGCCTTGACCAGAATTATCTGGAGCAGATTCCCGGCCCGGCATTAGCGCAACTAACTGAGCTCGAAGACTTGTCCATGGCCGTTAACCGGATCACATCTGTTTCCACTGGCTCACTACCGTTTGGGAAGCTGAAGTCACTGAGTTTGGAAGTGAATGACATCAGCTACATTCCCAGACATGCGTTTCAAATGGTATGTGGAGTGGTTTATGAAAGTGAAGATTACCTGTTTATGCCTGAAAGTGGAAGGCTTGCCTGCTCAAGATGGTGGCTGATCGGTCATGTAGAGATCGGGGGATCTTGTGGCTATTCATGCCTGTTGATGTTTCACAGAACCAAAAGGATGTTTCATCCAATCAAAAATGTCTGCTTTCGTCTTGCGAATGAGACAGAGGACACATTGCCCGAGTTTCAGATCCCGAACCTTCTCTATCTCTACATTGGCAGCAACCGATTCAGTTCGATCGATCCGCAATTGTTTTTCTACATTCCAAAGTTGAAAGTTCTGGCGATGAGCAACAATGCGAAAGTTGACAGGATTTCAACGAATGCTTTTCAGGTCGGTATGCAATGAGAGCTAGTTTTCCAAATTGATAGTTTGCTTGGGCACCATCGCTGTAGGGTCTGTCTAACTCATCATTAAAAGAGCACGAGACAGTCTGTGTCGACCTTGTGCTGCTGCCCATTTGCATACCGCCCTATCGGTGAGCTGGAGAGCTGGGTTAGTTGGCCTTGAGATCTTCGCTGAGAACAGGCCGTACTCCTAATGGGCCAGATCGGACGCTACATAAGTGTTGCTTGCCTGCCTTCATAAGTTGAACATGACTCATCAATTGCGATGCTGTTGTTGTCATAATCGGCGTTTTGACCAGAGGACACTGTAAACTGAAGAAACATAAACGAATCTACTCATTTTGCTGCAGTACGTGCCCGATCTCGTTCGTCTGGAGATAGCCGAATGTAATGTTTCATCAATCGACACCGATTCGCTGCAGAAGATCAAGAACGCTCAAGTGATTGTGTTGAATGACAATCAGATTAAAAAGTGCGTACCTTTTTATTACGAGAATTTCTAGAATTTTTTACAGTTTCTAAAAACGTTTTTCAGAATTTCGCGCACCACATTTGAGGGTCTCAGCCAGTTGGTGTCACTTGAATTGAGGAACAACCAAATCAGCGAGATTGACGATCGATCATTCAGTGGACTGCCTGCGTTGAAACAATTGGATTTGGGCAACAATCAACTCGCTTGGTTGAATCCACTGACCTTTTGGAACACTTTTGAGCGCACACAGCCAGCGACGTCGCGGGTGTTGTATTTGTATGGTAAGTATGGATCATTCAAAATGAAGATATGACAGAGAGTAGTGGGCGGATTTGCATCCCGCACAAGTCACCCAAGCATGTGGAAATGTGGAAAACTACAATTCAGATCGCGGCATGGATAGTTGCGTCTTCGCCTCAAAAGCAGTGACAATGAAGCTCGGCCCGCTTGAACAGTTATTTTTGAACATGAAATGAGTCAGCTCATAAGAAATCAACGCTACAGTTTTTACCGTAGTCTTCCTGCCAAACTGCTTAGGTTTAGCATGATAGACTTTTGCTCGCACAACACCAACAAATACAAAACAGGCAACCAATGGTCGTGCGACGGTCGACTGTTGTGGTTAGCGAATTGGCTGCGTTCCAATCCGGACATTGTCATTGACGCTCCCGGTCACGAGCCGACCACATGCGCAGCACCGGTGCAGGTCAAGGGCATGAAATTGCACGATCAATGGTCGACGCTATTGTCAAGCACACAGAGCTCGGCTGTGGGTAAGTCGCGTGATCAATTCATAGGGTCAATCGTCGAAATTAAAAACCAACTGTTTTCTGTCCCTCTATTCGTAAACACATTGGACTGCATGAGTGAAACGTGACGTTTGCAGGTTCAAGCACCGAGTCAGAGGACCCAACGGTGCTGTTGGCCGGTCAGTCACCACCAGCCAAAATGTCCGGAGTTGACCTCGTTGCTGTCACTCTCGGTGAGTAAATTTTACAAAATTAAAGAATATGAAAATATTGAGTCGCACAATACGAGAATCCATCCAAAACTATTCCTGAATTGACAAGCCAGAAAATTCAAACGTGTGGTCCCACAAAAAGTACGTCTGTCGTAAACGACATGTTTCAGTGATTCAAAACGTGGTTGATCTGCTGGTCTATTTTCAGATGTAAATGTATTGTAAGAAATACATAGCTCTGTGGTTTAGCGTGGCTTATAGTTTTAAAATCCTGAAAAATCAAAGTTGTTTTTTATGAATTCTCTATGAACATTTTGTGACCAATACATAAGTGATTTGCAGGCATAATTCTCGGCATCTTCTGTCTGTCGTTGATCCTGTTGATGATCGTCCGATATTTTGTGTCGAAATCGCGCCGCGACCAAAAACACGATGACGAGCGGCGGCTGGCGGCTGCGAGTTCAATCAGCGGCCTCTACCAGGCGCCATCCAGTAGCTACGCCATGTCTGGGACCACAGGCGCCTATCCAGGCACCCCCGAGCCTATATACGGAATGGGTGCACATCAGTCTTCGGCCTCTGCCGCCTACGCCACCAGGGCCCAGATGCAACAACAGCAGCAAGCCGCGCAGGGCCCCGGGGGTCAGCGGGCGCAACAGGGCTACTTTCTTAACCGACCCTGGTATTGGTGGTTTTGATCGAAGGGTGGAACTGTTTGGCCGACCCGTTTTTGGCTCTCATGTGCTGAGTTTGATAAATTGCTATGATTTGTGACCGTGCACAGTTTATAAGCTTCGTTCGATTCTCATTTTGTTGTTATGGTGTCTTGTGTTATGGAACTGCTGTGTGTGTATCTAGCTCACTGTTGTACAGCTGCACCTACCTTCTTTTTTATTGTTGCTGCGTTTGAAAATGTATGTGCTCTTTGCTTTCATGTGTTGTCCGGTAGCACCAATGACAGTCTCTTCTCTCAAGCTGAAGCTCCGATAACTCGTCGTTGTATCCGCGTTTTTATCTTTCGTCAAGTGGAATACGAAATTGGATAAAACTAAATTATCTCTTTTATCAAAAAACTAGCAGGTGTGCAAGGTACTAAAACCGGGTCACATCATGATATTCTTTGAAACAATCACCGAGCAACGAAGAAAGCAAGAATGGCGTATTGCATGCTGTTGAACAGCCAAACATCAACATTGAAGTCACGTAACCAAAAATGATTCATTCTGTAGTACATAATAATGCAGTAGGTCTGAACTTTCGTGCACTGATTGAGATTCAACAATCAAAGAACACATTCACTTATCGCCAGATAGAAAAAAGGCAGCGATGGCGCATTGCATACCGATGAACAGCCAAACATCAACGTTGAAGTATATGATGGAAGGCACATTGTCGGATTTTGGTCTGAGTGCATTGATGTTGTGTCGATGTCGTTTCACATAGTCCAACCACCAGACAGTGACTGGCCAACCATTGCGTGCGGCACCCAGCCATTCACGGACGTCACGCAGCATACCACGCAACTTGACACTGCGCGCGTGCATGCTGCAAATGAGTTGGGCTATCGATAGGTGCTGTGAAGGCATTCGACTGTGTTCCTTTATTGAGGAACATTGGTTTGTCGTGCCGTACCTATCATCTTTCAGTATTGATTGTACGCTTTCCGCCAGACTATCCGTGTTAAGCGTCGCCTTGTCACTCGACCGGCACACACCCATGTTCTCGAGCAGTGCCACATTTGATGGGTGGTCGAAACCGAGAGCAATGCCTGGGATGAGCACAACGATTGGGTTTTTGAAAAAAAAACGGCGTGCAATGCACAAAACAATCCAACCGAGCATTGGTACGCCAAAATACATCGCCTCCAAATATGTGGTCAATCCTCCATGCGTGATTAGCAATCGTGTCTTGGGATGGTCTATAAATTTCGATTTTTTCATTTTCCTGAAATTTCTGTTTCAGAAATTTCTCGATTCAACACTTACTCAGGACGCCAAGTTGGTCGTACCACGGTGTCACGAAGAAGTTCGATGGCCACGGACCACCGACACTCGTGCAATTCTCATCTGTTGTGCGCCAAATGACGCGATAATCGGTGAATTTGGCTAATGTTTCATTCAAAGGTACGGCCAACCACTCTGGCATCGTTACCAATGTGCCAACCGTGGTCATGGAAAAAATGATTGTGCCTTTCGACATTGGATCATCGACAAACTTTCGCAGCTCCTGAGACAATTACATAATGTTTGACCCATTTTGCGCATAAAATCAGCACGATCACAAGGCTGCCTGACCCCTTTCAGTTCGTGCCCAGTGAAATCTGTTGGTTCGAGGTGTTGCTGATTGAGTGCCGTTGGCTTGGGAAACTCGACCAGTCGGTTCTGTTTGTAGAGACTGCAAATTCCAGTTGTGTTGTTTATTTCAGCTGTCGGTGCTTTGATTAAGGACTATAGCAAAACGTTGAGGTCATTACCTGAACACGCTGTTTAGCGCAACATCTGTCCAGCCAACCTGCAGCAACGCACCGAAATTGTGCCATTGTAAGCCCTGCAAGAATGTTTTGATTCGTGCTGCGTAGTTGTGGGAAATGGCAATGCACCTGTCCATTCACTACATGGAATTGTACTAGGGAGGTTAGTGGCTAATTGGGGACCACAATGGCGTTCAGAAATAAAGAGAAAGAATGTTACTATATAGAGTGTAGACTGTGTACACGTGCGGTTTGTGCTTTGAGGGCACATGCAGCGCATATGACGCGTGGTGAGGGCAGCGGTTTCGAGCCGAGACTGCGGCTGCCGGGTCTCATCAGTTATATTGACAGCCAGGGACTAGCTCCGACCTCCAACTAAAACCTGATACAGTTTCAGAGTCACGGAGTCAAACTAAATAGTTTGGGTGAAACCTCACGCGGCCACAACTGCGAACAGCGTACTGAACCTGTGCCAGGGCTGCCGTGTACCTGACACCATACTGTAGGTGGTGCGTAAACGTTCCCAATGTTAAAGGCAAAGAACGAGAAAATGGACTACAGCAACACACCAAGTTGTTCGGCATCATTTGATCAAAAGTGTTCTCCAATCGGTCGTAGAAACTCATGCGATCAGTGCGTGAGCGAATGATCGACTTTGATGTGCTGAATGGCATGGGTACGGCTGAATGGAGTTCGGACAGGTAGATCTGGAATGTTCAGCTGCTGGGCTTCTTTAAAGAGGGACAATATATATAAAAAAAAATAAAAAAAAAAAAAAAAAAATATGGGCAACTTTGTTTGAACGATATTATGTGATCACTCATCTATATAGCACAGTATAAGCAAAGGCCACAAACATGCGATATCCGGTTGCCCGGTTTAAAGAGGCATATGGGCAACTTTGTTTGTAAGAAGAGCAAAGAATATGCTCACCGGTCCAATCGGTGAGAAGGCGACATAAGGGATTTGGAACTGATTGACGATCGGCCAATTGCATGTGGTCAGGAAGATGTCGATTACAGCGAGATCGTAGTTGGCTGATCGGATACGATCGATTAAATCTGGCTGGAACAGAACAACATTGTATAAATTAGAGCAGTTGACGTCAGCATAAAAAAGGAATTATTGCATAGTAATCGAACTCACAACTATAGCCCCAACTAATTTCTTGGTCAGCTTACTTCTTATATCACAACTACGTTTGTAATCGGCCGTTAACCTGATCGTTGACAGCATGACACGGTTTCATAGCTTGCCACCATCCACCAAACATCATCTTCATGCCGTACCACCAACACCAGGTCAGACTGTCCTGTGACCAGAGCACATCATTCACCCATTGCATACGATCGAAACTGACGTTGGTTACGTCCAACAGATGCGTTCCTGATTTGAACGAAAGTTAGCTTATGCAAAGCCACCTTAGTTATGAGAATGAATGAAAACAAGCAACCTTTCGGCACAGGCACTTTCGTGACCCGTTCGGTTGCAGCAAACCTTAAAATGGTCACGTTGACGTTGGGCACATGTTTCAATAGCATATCAGCCATCAGGTACATGTCCTAATTTTTTATAAAAATTACCGTATTTGTAATCAGATTGAACTTCGCAATGAGATGTTTGAACGCAGCTAACCTTGACATGAGTTGCAGCCAAGTGATGGGGAATGAGAAGATACTTTGGTCCCACTTCGATAGTCAGACACCGGGTGACACACTGCAGAGTACACGTTAGTGCCAAGACAACCCGCATTTTTAAACTACGTTTAAAATCAATTTTGATCTATATAAAAAAGTTTGTACAACAGCTGAGGGAAGAATAAATGTGGATAAAAAATCGAGACCGGAATCGTTTGTACCTGAAAGGAGAAGATTATTCAGAGAGTGCACACACGCTGTCGAAGCAACAGGCAGGCAACTTACTCCCAAGGCCAGGTCCTTGAAACAAAGGCTGAAACTTTGATCAAATAAACAGAACCGCATGTTCTGTGTGCGATTGCAGCTGCAGCAACGCACGGTGGACACAAAAACAAAGGAATACGATCGTTATGTATACTTTTTATACTGTGCATCGTTAAACGAAAGCGAATAAAAACTTCATCCGTATGTTCGTAGCAGATAGTACATGCATCGTAGGTCTGAACTCAAACTTTCGAACCCTGACCAATCAATGATCGATTAGTTTGCTAAGGATTCAACAATCAAATAACACATTCACTTATCGCCCGATAGAAAAAAGGCAGCGATGGCGCATTGCATGCCAATGAACAGCCAAACATCAACGTTGAAGTATATGATGGAAGGCACATTGTCGGATTTTGGTCTGAGTGCATTGATGTTGTGTCGATGTCGTCTCACATAGTCCAACCACCAGACAGTGACCGGCCAACCATTGCGTGCGGCACCCAGCCATTCACGTACGTCACGCAGCATACCACGCAACTTGACACTGCGCGCGTGCATGCTGCAAAACGGGATAAATGCTAATTTGTCTTCATGACTTAAACTGAGACAAATATGTATCAGTTGCTGACGTTCTGAGGTTTAGATAGACAAAGTTCTGAGGACTCTGGTGGCATTGTCATCAGACTACACGTTCGGCGATCGCATAGATTTAACAAATGCATTCGATGTGAATCCGCTCCCAACTGACCTCGTGAAGCTAAAGGTCAAGCCTACCTTTCATCCGTTAGTACCTTGCGAACTTTCTTTATCAGATCGGTTGAGTGCAGCGTTCCCTTGTTGGCTCCAATGCAGACTCCCAGACGTTCGAGACGTGCCACATTGGCGCCATGGTCAAATCCCAACGGTATACCTGGGTACGTTAATAGCATCAGCGTTGGAGAAGATGTCTACGTTGTGGTTGAACTTCACAAACTCATAAGAACAGACCTAACATCGGTACCCCAAAGTACATCGCCTCGAAATAACTGGTCAGACCGCCATGGGTAATGAGAAGTCGCGTTTTGGGGTGAGCTGCAAAGATGAAGTCCTGGTCTGAAGTCCAAGTCACCGAACTATGTACGAACACGTCAAAACGAATTCAGCATCCTCAACTTCAACTAACAAAGCACTCCAATCTGGTCAAACCAGGACGTCACGTGAAAATGTTTGCCCGACAAAGTTACATTCTCGTCTTTGTGGATTTTGCGCCAGATGATACGATAGTCAGTGAACTGCGACAATGTTTCATTCAGTGGTCGAGCAATGTGATCCGGTATTCGCTTGACAGCTCCAGTCGTTGTCATGGAAAAGATGATCGTACCCTTTGAGGTCGGATCATCCACAAACATGCGAAGGTCCTGGAATCGTTTAGGCATGTGTATTGTGTACGAAACAACATAACGACGAGCTTAAAGTAAAGTGGAGGTTACCCCTGTGAGTTCATGCCCATCCATATTGTGCGGTTCATGTTGTTGTTGCGTGAGCGCAGTGGGTTTCGGGAACTCGACCAGCGTGTTCAATTTGTAGAAACTTGAAGTTGTGGGTTACAAAAGTTAAAGGCACCTGATGGATGAGCAGAAAAACAATTGGGAACCTGAAAATATGCGATTGTGTCAGATTGGTCCAGCCAATTCGCAGCATTATACCGAGATGATGAAATCGCCAAGCCTGCAATCGAGAAACTGACCGCTTTGGCAGAAATTCACTGGTAGAAAGAAGATTCGTGGTATGTACATATGTACATAAGGGTCTATTTATACTTCTGACTTCCGGGAAGTAGAAGTCAAAATCCGGAGAAGTCACTACCACGCAGAAGTGCCCGGCAAGGCAGGATGCTTAGCGTCCTGTCCCCCCTCCCTTCCCGCCGCCTCCTTTTTTCTCTTTTCTGTTCTGGGGGCGGGAAGGGGACCAAGATTCGTAGTATAAACCGACCTTTACTGTACGTAGAGTTCTGTGACAAAATGAGTTAGAAATGGATCGTCCATTTCGCATGACTCCACTCACTAAATTATAAAGAATGACTTGGTAGAGCATGGCTCTGACGCGTTCGCCGAAACTCATTCGATCGCTGTGTCCCGAGTTGAGCGGAGCCGTGGTGGAGAATGGGTGGGGAACTGATGAATACCGCTCGAGCATGTACACCTGAGAACTGGTGTTGTTTCACATACAGGCACATGTTTAACGGGACAGTCGAGCAGCCCTTCTAACCGGCACGACCGGTTGAAATCCGATGTAGGGCACTTGCAGATGATTCATAATGGCGTAGTTGCACGACGAAGCGAACGCGTCGATTATCGCCAGATCGTAGTTGGCCGCCTTCAGGCGTTCGACCAAAGCCGGCTACAAAAAAACGAACAAATTCAAGCGTCGCTGTATGATATGATAAAAATCGTTCAGCCAGTCTACCAACATTGTTAGCGATGACGCGACATGGTTCCATGCCGAGAAAGTACGCGCTCAGCAACATAACAGCGCCGTCCCAGACGGATTTATGCTTCGACCACATGTGTTTGTCGACGACCGGCATTGTCCAATCAGCATCCATGTTCGTGAAATCGATCACGTGCGCACCTGCAGCAATCGATTATTGATTGACTTTGATTCTCAATCGTTTTAATTGAACGGTCGTGAATGGCGAGTGAGGCTTGAGAACATATTAACGCTTCTCGTTCTTGTCTGGCGATCGCCCTCACGTGATCGATGTGATTTCGGGCACAGTGGTGTGTCGCTCAACAATCAACGGCACTTGTTGCTCCACACACATGTAGTATGTTGCAAGTGAATGTTCTTCTAGAAACCTTTTGGCGTTGGTATTTCCATTGTTTTCTTCACCGGAGCGTACTTCAATATGGTCACGTTTGCGCCGGCATACTTCAGCAGCATTTCGGCCATTCGATACATGTCCTGACAACATGACCAATGTTCTAAATCTGTCCAGATGTGCAACCCCATTGTTGTTTAACTTGAACTGGTTGACAACAGTTTCAAAGTCGGTCGGTGCTCCATATCATGAGCAAAGTAGAATAACCCCATTTTGACGTTGGGGTGTATGTGTATTACCTTGACATGCGAGGGTCCAATCGAGTGCGGCATGAGCAGGTAGTTGCCATTACCTTCGGTTGTGACTTGTTGCACAAACCACAGCAGCACAAAAACGCAGACGAACATTGATGATTTGCTGAACACCATCAAGAATACTGCAATTCTTGTTGAATTAGGGATTCAATTCAATTAAAATCGCAGATGCACAATCGTCCACAAATATGCATTCATTTTCCTTTTCACGCCTACTTTTTGTGGAATAGAATGTAGGTAAACATTTTGTTGGCAAAACGAGGCGTCATTTCTTCACGTACACATGAGTGAACGTCTGTCTACTTGTACACCAAAGGGAACCTCTGATTGGAATGCACTTTTCTTTGCCAATTAATGTTTCTGTCTTGCGCGTTAATTAGCGGCCCAGATGAGCGCACACTGCGAATGTGTGTGTGTGTGTGTGTGTGTGTGTGTGTGTGTGTGTGTGTGTGTGTGTGTGTGTGTGTGTGTGTGTGTGTGGTGTGGGGGGGGGGGGGGGGGGGGGGGGGGGGGGGGGGGGGGGGGGTGTGGTGGTGGGGGTGGAGTGTGCTGGGTCTGGGTGATGTAATACCAAACACGCAACCATATTCACACGCTGCGCATGATGTTATGACGGCGACACTTGCAGTTTCGTTGTGCTACGATGTACTGAGTGCAGTAATGTTGGTCTGTTTCGCCCTGCTTTCGCAGGCAGACCGAGGCGCCAGGGCTCGTCAGTGCGAACGCCTCTGGCAAGTCATTCGAGTCATTCGTACGTGGAGTTCAAATTACAGCAACAACCATGGTGTGCATCTATATGTAGTTTGAACTGCGCAACATTCAACCATGTTTTGTGGTCTTGATTCTCACAGATCGTTCCGAAACCTTCTCCCATTGAACGCCACACCGTGGTTGTCTTCAATCAGACTTGACTAGAAAGTGCCTTTTTACTGGTTTTTTATAACAAGGCAAAAATAAGCAAAACAGCTTTTTCGGGAAGCCAGCACATAATTGTGTCAACAATATATCATCTCAAATGAGCATTGAAACGCTGGAAAACAACTGATAAAAACGGGTTTCCTTGACAGATGCTAGAAAGCAAGATAAGAAATAGCTTGGATGCATCGACTTATCAGCCGCTCGAACCACTATAAAACGACCAAGTTACATAACTAAACCTTATTGTTTAAAAAACAGAGTGAGAGCCTGCCGGAATAAACTAGGTACCTTTCCTAAAAAATCAAAACACAAAAGAAAAAGCCGAGCAAAATGGCCGATTCCGAATCCAAGCCGAAGTACCAGATCTGCTACTTCAAGATGCGAGCGCGCGGCGAATTCATTCGTTTGATGTTCGTTCAAGCCGGCGAGCCATACATTGATCATTTTGTGGAGGTGCAGAAGTGGAAGGAGACTGTTAAACCACGTTAGGGCTATATACTGTTCCTAATTATTTTTTGGTTTTGTTCTCTGTCGAATGAAATAATATTCATGTATTGTCAGGTGTCCCATTGGGCCATCTGCCCGTGTTGCACTACGGTGAGCACAGACTGGCTGAGAGCATTGCCATTGGCGCGTTCTTGGGACACGAATTGAGTTAGTTCTTTTCAATATTTGACTTTTCTTGTTATTTTTCTGCCTTGAAGCATCATGTTTTCAATCAAGCATAGAATTGTCGGGTGGCTGTGCGATCAACGCAGGCAAATGTCTGATGTGGGCTTGTGGCATGATCGATCTGTTGAACAAGATGGAACCGTGGATCAAAGCAACGTTGATTGCTAAGGACAAGTCCAAGGCTGTGCGTTGATGTTCTTTTACTTTAGGCCAAAATCAAGTTTTTCAACAGTAAAATTACTTTAAGAGAAGTTAAAAATTGAAGGATGAAGCGTGGAAGAGCATCAGCGACTACTTTTCCGATCATTGCCGCAATTACACACGTGCATTGGAAAGAAACGAAAATGGCTGGCTGGTTGGAGATGGGGTTAGCGCAGCGTTATCAACTTTTTTGAAATGTAAAGACATCACATGTTTTAAAAAAGTTTTTGCAATTTTTTTACAGTTGACCTGGGCCGATTTGATCGTTGCCGAAATCCATCAGCGAATCGAAGAAAAGGTCGACCCTCACGCACTGGACAACCATCCGAAACTGCGCGAACACTACAAACGCGTGTTTGACCTGCCTAACATCAAGAAATACGTCGCCGAACGACCAGAAACACCTTTCTAAACTTATGTTTCTGGGTACATTTGTGTTTTGGTAATTGCTTCTTTTTTCACTTCACCGGTAAAGACCGCGTAGGCACTCGTATAGTGTGACAGTTGGCTTTTTTAGCGTTGCACCTATTGTGCCTGTCAGTAACTTAAGCAACTGGCCATTCCTTTGTAATCCGCAAAAGAGTGACAAGTTTTTTCCGCACTTCTGCCAATAATTATTGTTGAGTACATTACATGTACTTTGAAATAAAATCGAACACTAACTACCAGTACGTGTATGTACCTATGTACGCTGGCATATGTCAGGCCACTTTTTCGTGAAACTGAACAATATCAAACAACACCAGACATAAAAATTTAATCGACCTTGGTGTTCAATCTTGAGATTAGAGCTTCTCAGACAGACGTTACAAGACCAACCCATTTTACGTTCTAAGGGCCGAGATTTATAGTCAAGCAACACCGCTGATTTAAGAAGAAATAAAAAAAGTTACATTGTAATACACGTGGTTTATACGTTTTTTATTTTCATTTGATACGAACATCCACTGGCACACCAACTTTGTACTGTTAACCCTCCACTGGCATGTTTGGTGTGACCTCGAAAACGGGACTGTAAAAAAGCTGATTGCACAGAATAACAGCCATTTACAGGCTGGCAGAGCAGTTTGATGAAACTGGTGCGCGCGCAAAAGGGGTTTTATTGGATTCCTATTATAAAAAAGTTCCATGTCCAGGATGATCTCCAACAGAAACAAATTACAGGGTGACAATTCCCAGATATGTATTGTCCGGGTCAATTCGATTGCGTAACCACAAAAAACAAACGAAACCGGGGCCGAAACAGGGTCATTATGCGCAGTCGTTGTGGTTGGGTGCGTAAAAAATTAGCAGAAATGTTTATATACATAGTTGGACACGGAATTTTACAAGGTTGGCGTCCAGATATTGGTGAGCAACTGAGCAGTCATCTGGTTGTGCTACACGTGAGTCCTTACCGAACAACAGCCCCGAGTCCGTGTACAGAACGCATGCCGCGCGCGTGCGCGTGTTGTTTTTTCTCGCTTGATTAATATCATACTAACCGAAACGCAGACAATGACACGAAATTTATCTTGTCTTGACATCGTTATTTCAGTTCACCTTGTCTTAAACAACAAGTGTATCATAGTACCACCGGGTGCTCTTTTACGCAATGGTAGTATTTTTATACCACCCCATCCCCGATTACAATCAAATAATTTGCCCTAGAAAATCAAAAATTTAAGATCGCCGTGTGTGCGGTATACCTACCGGAAACATGTCAATGACATCTCCGAACTGTCGAAAAAATTAGGACCCCGCAAATTAGTGGCAATGCGCTCAGATCAAAAGGCTATATAAACGCAGCGCAGCGGTCAGAGAGTTCAGTCGGAGTCGAAAAGTTGCCAAACATGACGAAAAGTTCGCACGATTTCTATCACACGGTCGCGGCCGCGAGCGTGCTTGTGTGCACATGCAGTCTGCTCATTTTGGTAATCAGCGTGCCGCAGCTGGTCTTCAACATCAACAGCCACATTAGCACCATTGAGATGCGATCATCGGTTTTCAAGGTGAGATTTGGATTACAAAATTTTGGGTTCGGCAAATCTTGGATGAGTAACTGAGCCGTCTCGTGTCTGTTAAAATGCCTATGCGAGGTGTATCAGGACCAGAAAATGTTCAGGAGAAATCTGACTCGCTGTGGGAGCGCATGAAGAATCTGCCCGGCAACGTCTACACCGGATTCGCACACGGATTCAGCCGAAATAAGAGGAATCCATTCTACGGACAACAAGTCGGACCAGCTGGATGCACAGGTATGGTACCACATTGGGTGAACACATTTGGGTAAATCGGCGTTTGGTTTGACCTGGGGCTGACCTTCATTTGGCATCTAAAAAATTTTTGAATATGACTATCGTGAAACCTCAGTCAGCTGGCCATTAGTGCGCAACTATGCAGCTGGCTGTTATTCACAGCACACTCGTCTGTCTGGAAACATTTACATAGATGCCAAGTCCAAATGAAACCAACCCGGAGTCAGTAAACTGTAAAGCAGCGCAGGCATTGTGTGGTCCTGATAAAGTTCACACTCATTTTCCACTTTTCAAAAAATAATCATTTTTAGGTTGTTCGTCCCTTGCGTGCCCCGTCGGCCCGCCTGGTCCCGTCGGTGATAACGGACCCGACGGCGATCCAGGCCGTCCCGGCGCTACCGGGGACCGCGGTAACGATGGTTATGACGTCATGGTCGACCCACCACCAGATCTGCCGTGCGTCATTTGCCCCGGTGGACCGAAAGGACCTCGGTTTGTTACGTATACGTGATCGTTTGAAGCATCAGGCAGCTTGTTCAACAGTGCCTGTGCAAAGTACAACTTGTCGGTTTTCAGTGGACCCCAAGGCGAGCGCGGTGCACAAGGTTTCGAGGGCGACAAAGGCCGACCCGGACCTGCAGGTCAGAACGGTAACGGTGGCCCGCGTGGTGATCCGGGACCAATGGGACGCAATGGTGACAAAGGACCGATCGGACCCGAGGGACCGCAGGGTGACGATGTTGGTGAAAATTTTGTTTTGTTCAGACATTATGATACTTGGAAGTTCATGAACTTGACCACACCTAAAAGTTGTGTTCAGATCATTGCCGGCGAGGGTGTTCCGGGACCGAAGGGTATCCCCGGACCTCGTGGACCCAAAGGCCCGCCTGGACCACCTGGCCGACCTGCAGTCCAACCGGGCGAACAGGGACCAAACGGACCTGTGGGTCCGCCAGGCCAAAAAGGTCGACCCGGCATCCAGGGTGCCGAAGGACCTTGGGGACCGCCTGGAGAGCACGGTTTGTCTGATGTTTCAATGACTTACATAACTGATGCACTTTGGATAAAAATCGTAAAACTTTCTTTTGTTTCAGGTCAACCTGGTCTGTATTGTCCATCTGATTGTGGCGTGGCTGAGTACATTCAACCATCCCGTTTCAACGAGTTCAACCAGTACGGCGGTGGTGGTGAACAATACGGAGCTGGCGGCGGACGGGGAAACTTCAATGACAGATTCGTTGATATCAGAAAATAGACGCACTCCGCTGAACAAGATAAGAATGACTAAAAGCATCACAATGACAAGAGTTGCTTGTATTGTCAGAAATTACTTTTTCTAACTTATACCACCGACTTTTGTATGATGTAATCAAACCCTACCCGAAATTGCGCAGTAATCCAGAAAAAACATTGCTAACTTGATTCGCTTGATCTGAATAATTCATCCGATGTTGCTTGAAATTGGTGCAACATTAAGTGACAGGCTTCAATAAAAACAATAAAAATGTCTTCAGTTGTTATACCGCAAAAGAAGCAATATGCCCGAAAAACAAGAAAATCTCTTGAATACCGTATGTCACAAATAAACGTCTGATGCGAAATTAATTAATTGAGGCCCTAATTTGTGGTGCTATGTACCTAGCTACTTTCTCTCTTCTGTGAGGGGCATCTTTTCACTTGTGCACGGGAATAAAAATTAAAGAAACTCCTGTTGATGATCAGTTGCAAACGAGTTGTAGTCAAACTTTCCGGTCGTTGGATTGATGTTCATTCACATCCTGCAACAGAAAAATTAACACACAGGTTTCATGGTTGTGCAGTTTGAATAAGCCTGAGATCCTCCTTGTACGAATAAGTATTCACCTGATCGACTGGCGACTGTTTTTCTTCAGGTCGTTGCCCGTTTTGGTCTGTGGATTGAACCTGCAATTCAGATCAAAAATACCCATTTCAATAGTCGGTACGTTTGTGACATTTTGTATTCAAAGACCCTAACCAGTTGATCCGGTGACGTTGGCGGTGTTTCAAACAACTCGGCATCTGCTCTCCCCTTCAAGACCATCCCGTCGTCATAGCGTTGCATCGCAGTCTCTCGAACTGAATTTTGTATCTCCTGTTTCTTCCTTGCAATCTTCTCTTGCAGTTCCTGCTCACGTCACTCTTCATCTAACTTCATCTGCTGTTCCTGCTGATGATTCAACACACACCAAACCAGTCCGTTCTGTTGTTTCCCAACTCCGAGATGCATCAGACCCCAGTCGACTACTTGCAGAGTATTGGGCTGCATGAATATCAAGCTCCGGGCGGTCCCCTCCCCGGCAAAGGCTCCGATTGTCTCGCCACTCCGAATCGCTGCCAGTTCGGTACCCAACCGGACACTTTGCACATCCCTGGCAATCGACAGAAGAAACTCCTCTTTCTCGGCACGTTCGATCTCCCGAGCGATTGATGCATCGCGACTGTTGTCGTCCTGACCCGTCGATTTGGACATATTGGCAATCTGCAGTATGCACTTGGCCATTTCTGTCCATGACTGATCCCACGGTTCCGTGTTTCGTGGATGGATACCGCATCGCTCGTTGAGAAATTTTTGTGCCTTGGCCTTCTGCAGCAGAAAACTGAATTGTTCCCCAACGTCTGGCAGTAAATTGTACGTTTTCATGTTGACCAGTTGATGTTTCAGGTTGAGAGGTTCTTCGAAATGGGTGCGAAACAGCGACCGGGTTTCGGGCCTCTCATAGGACAAATTGAAATCAGCAACAACGATCCATTTCTGCTTATCAGTGTGTTTCTCCATGGTTTTCCCGAACTCTTCAAGTATTTTCCTCTGGTCGGACAACGGGAATAGCGCAGGCGATCGAAGGAGTGTCTTGTAGACAGTGACTTGCGTGTTCTTCTTTTTCTTGCTCTTCTTCTTGTACTGCACGTGTGCTTTGGCCGTACTGACATGGCCAACGAAAATGCCGATATCGGGGTGTTTGACAAGTCCGTAATACTCGTAGTCAATTTGAGCGTCGTACTCTTTCCCCCTGTGTTTCAACGTCAAGCGCGTTGCGTCCGGTTGACCCAGATGTTCGATCCTTTCCTTGTCAGATCCAACTTCTTCCATTATCTTCACGTACGTAACAGTACCACCCATTGCCTGGTCGGCGCTCCAGGCCCTGTCGTAGAGGGGCTCCATCTTAAAATACGCGTCCATATCGTTGCAATCAGCATACATGCTGTCTTGACTGTTCATGATTATCAGCACGTCAGGAATGCGCTCCACCAGGATTTGGTAGATCTCGTACCGGCTACGGAATATGCCGTTGAGGGACACAGTCGCAATCGACAGTGGCGGTTCCTTTTGACCTTCAGTATCGTGCAGTGACGGCTGATAGAACGGTTGTGCGCTTTGTACTGATGCAGCTTTCTTCTCATTTAAAACGGGTAGTTGTGATTCCGGAGGCGTCTTCTGAGAGTCGGTGCTCTCACGAGCTTGGGATTCTTGCATCTCTTTGTAAGTCTTCAGATAGCAGGTGCCACTGCAGAAGTACTTGTTGTTGATTGGATTAGGGGGCGTCGTAGCATAATCGGGGTGTTTGTTCTGGAACAATTTGGCTTTCTTCGACTTGAAATCGCTGCAAAAGCACTTCGCTTTCGGGTCCAAGGCCAGATGTGCGCGGTTATCGCAGTCCTCTCGATCACACTTGATCATGTTGGTTTCGTTGCCCAATTGGCCACAAATGAAACAATACAGTTCCTCCTTTGGCTCCTCTTTCTTCTTTCTGGTCTGTTTGCTGCGTTTCTTCCTGCCGCTTGCCTTCGAGTCGACCGACGATGCTTGACTGCTGCGACGGGACGAAGACTTGGGCATGGCTTCAGATGGGGAAGAGTGTGGATTGTTAGATCTGGAATGCTATGCAAGAACTTTGCTGGAAATGGTTCGAGCAAGTGGCTGGGGCCATACTGAAACAGCAGCATCCCACGTTATGTTTAATTGGACGAACCAGAGCGCTCATCATCTGTTGACACCATGACAACACGCAGAATGAAATGTGGGCTGCTCATTGGTACATCTGTGGCTGGCAAAAACAATGGTACAAGGTTGTTATTGATCTGCTCACGCACAGACTGGCAACCCCAGCCAGCACAAACATAGCAGACTGAATTTATTTTATCTAACGCATCAACTCGTTTACAATGAGGCAAATGTCGGTTAAACGATGAATATACAGAAATCAGATCATCAGCTGTGAATAAACTGGTTTGAACACGGTATACGACGAATAGCAAATTGTTGATACTGCTCTTAAAAGCACGGCATGTAAAAATATCAGTCTTCTTCATCGCTGTCGCTTTCATCTTCATAGACCTTCAAGTGATCGATGGCAAACGAGTCGTAGTCGAACTTTCCAGCTTCGGGATCAACTTCGATGTTCTGAAAGCGGCGTACCACTTATTGACACGGTTCACTTGTCACATCTTTCTAAACGTCAGAAATAAAAAAGTGCACCTGATCTACACTGCCCTGCGTTGGAGGTCGGATGGCGATTGATGGTGTTGGTGAGTGCTGGTCACGTGACGTCAACTCAGCTGTGAATTGATCGGGGGTTGGGCTCTTGTTGGGTGGGCTGCCTTTAAATTTGAAGTTAGCTTTAAACTGTCATTCTGCAGCTCAAATGTTGACTTGAACCCAGCTCCCAAACCTTTCGGCATCCGTTGCTCAGCCCGATCATACACGTCGTACATTTCGTTTTCATCCGGCTCTCGTGGGTTTTTGGCCATACTCAAGTTGTTGATCTGAAGTAATTTCAAATGTGTTGCTCGCTCGAGATAGATCAGAGACCTGTCTACTCGTATGTAGCTCAGGACTACGGTACCTGCTCTTCCGAAGTCGCAGGTGGCATCATGGCCGTCTGGTCATCCGGGTCATCTAGGATAGCATCCAGTCTCCGTTGGCGCTTCTCTCGTGCTGATTGGCTTTCCACTGTCACTTCCTTGCCATCGGGGCTCAACACAGCCCAGACGAGTGCATTCTGTTGTTGGCCCACGCCGACCGGCATCAGACCCCAGTCAACGACATTGAAGGTTTCTGGCTGCATGAAGATCAGATCTCTGGCCATGCCCTTTCCGCCAAATCCATCACCAACACCAATGCCGACATCGGTCATTATCTCGAATCCCATTCGAACGATTTGCGGATTGCTGCGACCGATAGAATGGAGATATTCGCGCGCCTGCGCCTGACTCAGCGTCGTCAGTTTGTACCGGATTGACTCAACGATTTCGATCCAAATGTCATCCCACGGCTCAAAGGATTCCAACGGGAGTCCACATTGATCCCTGATAAACTTCTGGGCTTCTTCTTTCTCCTTCAACGAACTGAACGGCGGCCGTTTGCGATTCTGTTTCAGCCTCTGTGTGCTCCTGGTGACAATGGGTCTCATTTGCATAGGTTCCTCAAGCATGTACCCAAACATGTGGCGGGTGTCGTTGTTGTTGTAGGGCAGATTAAAGTCTCCCACCAACAGCCAGTTAATGTCTTTGTCTGTCGAGAGCACATCACGGATCACCGCCACAATCTGTTCCTGTTCGATCACACTAAAAGTGGATGGCGATCGCACCCTGATCCTGATTTTCTTCGATTTCTTTTTCTTGCCCTTCTTCTCATTTGACTTTTTCTTTCCGCCAATTTTTTCATCCGCTTGCTCTGGTTTATCTTCTTCTTCTGTTCTTCGCGGGTTGTCAACGGACACAACGGTGATTCCGATTCGATCGTCGTCTTTCAAGACGAATTTCAAGTAGTCAATTCTGGCATCAAATGGTTTATTCTTGTGGTAGAGTTGAGCGTAGTTGGGCTCACGAGGGTTACTGTGCAGTTGAAGTCGTTGTTCATTGGTTCCCCCGTTTCTCTTCACGTAGGTCACGATTCCGCCACGGTCAAGTCTGACGCCACCCGCGTTGGTCACGTACGATGCATAGAGTGGTTGCAGTTCAAAGTAGCGCTCCATGCCAGTGACGTATTCATCCTGTTGAATGGTCCTGGTGTAGGCCTCATTCTGGCTGTTGGTCACCACGAGCATGTCTGGTGCGCGTTCGATCAAAATCTGGTAAATTTCGTATCGACTACGGAACAATCCGCTCAGCGCCAAGGTGGCAATCACCAAAGGGGGCTCTCCATCAACAGTGCCGTGTAGTGACGGTTGGTAGAGGGACCTCTTTGACAGCACATTCATTGGTGGTTGACGTTGATTGAGGGCGGGCACTTTCACGGGCGACTCGTTTTCGTCGAGGGGCGTTTGCGACGAGTGCATCTTCTCCAACGAGTCACCACCCCGCTGTTCGTCCGTGATTATCTGGTCAGTATATGCCTTCAAATAGCACGTGCCGCTGCAGAAGAACCGTTCATTAAGTGGGTTGGGAGGTGTAGTGGTCTCGTCGCGATGGGTATGGGGGAACATTTTGTTGGCCGGTTCGAACCCGGCTGGTTTCGACTTGAAGTCGCTGCACAGACGTTGTCGGGAGATGGGCTTTTTGGATTCGACCGCCAAATGAGCCCAATTCGGACAATCTGGTTGGTCACACTTGATCATCAGACTTTCGACGTCCTCATCGAAGCAAATAAAACATTCGTGTTTGTCTTCATCCACTTTTCCGGTGTGAGATCTTAGTGACTTAGTTCGTTGCTTGCGTCCTTTATTTGAACTAGCCGTTGATGATTGGCTCCCTCGGCGGTATTGATAGGACATTTTGGCAGATTCCTTGAAATTATTCAATTGTGGTGGTCAATGTGGCCCATGGGTTCTGCAATTACCGGATAAACATGTGCTGCAACTTTGAGTATGACCGTGATCAGATTAAACCAGCGTGGCGTACGGCTTGTGCTCGGTTTAGGTAGCTTGGTCTGTGTCAAATAAGTTGATCCCATGACAACCTAAAGAGCAAGCTGCAAATGCACAGAACAATAAGTTTACTATTGATTCCGAATGATGTGCTTTGTGCTTGGTAGTCCCCTGCGTGACTCTCCTCTGTACGTTGCATGTGAATCTAAATATCAATTTGACATTAGTAGTTACATAGCTTTCGGCTGGCACAGCCCTTCCTTTTATTGCATAACCCGTCGTTTCATAACACATTCGAATATGCACAGACAGGGGGAAGTATAGAAAGTGTAGACATTCAACAAAATAGGAGTTTGAACTGGGACGCAAAATATCAGCGATGAATAAATCAAACCAGCGAACAATGGAACCGGTCTCTAAAAGTATTATTACATATACATATATAGTACACAGGTCTACCAGGAAAAATTGTTGAGAGGTTGAATAGAAAAGTGTCAAGAACACGTTTTTATGCATCGTATCAACATCACTCTTCATCACTGTCAGACTCCTCTTCATACGCCTTCAACTGATCGGTAGCAAACGAGTCGTAGTCGAACTTTCCGGCATCAGGATCAACTTCGATGTTCTGGAAAACTCCTGTCTCGTTCTTTTAAATTTTTAATGACCAGGTTGTTGGCAGTATTGGAACGTTAGACACTTTTTTGTTCTTAATTCCGAGTTTTTAATGCAACCTTCAAGAAAAGTTAAAACGTTGAACCGGAAAGACAAACCGGATCGTCCATATCGTCGCTTCCTTGTGTCGGTGGCCTAATTGCAATCGAAGGTGCGGGTTCGGGCATCTTTTTTGTTTTCGGCATGCCCTTTTTCGGCGTCACCGTGATTTTGCCCGTTTCCGGCCGATCGCTGTGGTTAAATATCTCATCATCGTTGTCGCGCGCTCGTGACTTGCGGATGAGGGGTTGATTGGCCGGTGCACGAACCTGTGCAGAAATGTGGGGAACAGAAATAGAGATGTGGTCATAGAATGCGACTTACTGGGTTGTCTGGTGGTTTCGGTGGCCGTTTGTCCACGATCTCTGGTGACTTTCCTGCAAATTTAGAGAGCCTCGGCTTAATGAAAATGAGAACAATGTAATACAAGAAAGAAAAATGCCCCAAGGGGCACAAAAGAAATATGGTTCCCTGGCTGACTGGCATAAAAGAACGATACTAGCTTGCACCACTTTGCTGATGGTTCATTAGGCGCTGGAATAAACGTAAGTGTGTTCTGAGCTGTTTGATACCGAACAGTAGACATTGAACCATATTCCCGGCGCGTGCTGTCTTGCCACCAGAGACACAGGGCACGGAGATATTGAAAGATTGCAATATTCTCATTATTTCTCTCCTTGTTGAACCATCGTGCGCAGCCGAAGACTGCACAGTTACCGTCGTGAGGTTGAAAAGAAGAAACAGTTGCCTAAATACGTATGTGGGTTTGCACGAAAGTTTCGATATCGGCTGGGTGTTGGTTCAAAAGAGTTCGCGCCGGGAATATGGTTCAATGTCTACTGTTCGGTATCAAACAGCTCAGAACACACTTACGTTTATTCCAGCGCCTAATGAAACATCAGCAAAGTGGTGCAAGCTAGTATCGTTCTTTTATGCCAGTCAGCCAGGGAACCATATTTCTTTTATGCCCCTTGGGGCATTTTTCTTTCTTGTGTCGTTCTTTTATATCGCGCAAGCGCCAAACAGAGAACCCGGATAAATCAGGCACAGAAAGTTTTCAGTTCCGGCAAGCAATGGTTCTAACACCAAGAAAATGTCGACCATCAGACTTTTCTCAAGTAATGAACGCACATGAGCGCAATGAGGTGTGGGGGTTAGTTTAAGGATGCTGTACTTTTTGGCAGGATATATGAGTCGGTGGTTATCGTGACATAAGGCCAATTTTGTGTTTCGATTTCACTATGGGGTTCTAACAATGGAGACACGCTTGTGTCTGCGTCTTCACCCACCACTGAAACAAAACCAACGCAGTGCCCCACGCGCATGTCCATGCTTTTGAGGAACATGGTAACTTGTCAAGTTATTTATTTTTTTTAATTTACCGCCAGGTATGTATTTGACACCCTAGGTACCATCATTTATAGCGCACTGATTGCGCATCGTCTCAGAGAATGGCACTTGTTGGTTTAGTACCAAGCAAAGCTGTGCAATGAACTTCCATGCAACCTGTCCCTTCAGCTTCAGCAACGAAATAAGTGTCAAACATCAGTCTCCAGATTGCTTTGGTGTTGGCCGCTGCATCTGATCTTGGATTCAATGTTACGTAAAAACTACTATTTAACTTTCCCACGAAAGTCAAATTATACATGCGGAAAAAGCTTCGAATGTTAGAGAGCAACAGCAATTTTAATTAACAAGTTGATATCTTGTGGGTATTTTATCATGAATGACATCACAGCGCATAAACTGCGAACCGCACCTGTGCTCAATAATTAATCTCAAATAAAAACACGAAAAAAACTGAAAAATGTTACCCAGAATTCATTAAAAGTTAGTAAGATAAAACAAAGTTAGCTGCGCGCGTGAATGTTTGAACCCGCGGCCTTTCATCTTCAGTGCTGCGCGTTATACCGCTCGGACATCGCTTCGCCAATCTCCTTCACAAGCTTTACTACATATGTATAGTCCCACAACAACTAACGCAGAATTTATGGCAGTCAATCTGCCTGATCCGTAAAGCGGAAAACGTGCGCGCTCGCTTCAGACATGAAAATTGGAATGGTTCGACTGGGGGTTACGGTAGCATGCAAAAGACCGCGAAAGAAAGAAAGAGAAAAAGAAGTGGCCAAAGTATGAATTTTTCTGCATAACGACACAAAAGTGGGCAATCATATGAAAAGGCTGCCAGCCAAAAATTGAAAAAAAACTTTTTGAAGGCACCGAAGTGTTGAATAAGCCGATTCTGAAGGTGAAGAAGAAGGAAGAAAAGAAAAAGAAAAAACAGGTCTGCGAGCTTCCGGTCTAAAACCGGGCAAGCTTATCGCTGGATTTTCCGCTTTACCAATCAGGCAGTGTGGCTGCCATAAATTCTGCGTTAGCTGTTGCTGGATTATAACTACGCGTGCATTGCTGCATTGCCTGTTGTGCTGGCTGCCTGTGTGTGTGTGCTGGCTGCCTGCCTGTGTGTGTGTGCTGGCTGGCTGGCTGTGTGTTGTGGGTAATACATTGTGCGCTTTATCAATCAGGCAACTGCGTAGCGTGCACTAATGCATTGTTGTGTGTGTCTGAGCGTCCATTATGGCTCTTTTTGAGCTGAAAAACATTTAACCAATTGGAATTAATATATGTTTGACGTAACAACGATTAAAAACACATATAACCGCTGATTTTGGCTTTAGAACCATACTTTCTGTACAAAAAGTCATGGTCTGGAACCGTTCATTCTAAAAGTTACGAACTCGGCGATAGCACCACCGTGTTTCTCGAGTGCGAAAACCACATAAACAACTTTAATAGTTCTGGTAACCCAACTTTTCGGCGAAATTTTACTTCGGGAAGCACACTTTACATACAAAAAGTCGTGGTCATGGTCTGGAACCGGTCTCAGTCGTGGAGTTACGAAGTCAGCGATAGCACCATCGTGTTTCTCGTGTGCGAAAACCCTATATGCGATATTAACATTTCTGGTGTTCAGTAACGTCTGGGCCCTGACTACTCTTTTGTGGAAAAAAAGGGAAAGAACGTTTTTACAAAAATTTCAACTGTATCTTGCCCGCGATCGCGCGAGTGGGCACGCAGCGGAATGAAATTTTGTGTGGACCTAGAAGTCCACGCCGTACAAGTTGTGTGCAAGTTTGGGCTTCTCAAGTTAAGTCTTGTGAAAATGGCGTGAGTTTAAATTTTTCAACTCACGCAATATAAGGAATCAACCATATGTCGCTTAGCATTACCATGCTAGCTCCGATAGTTGTCGCACCTTTCGGCAATCGATCCTCCGCTTCGTCGTAATTGAAGAGCTCCTCATCCTCATCGCGTTCGCGTCGTTTTCGCACAGTTTCAAAGTTGTTGCTTGAGCGTACCTGCAAGCACATTACATATCTAGTACATCACGTATGCATTCTTCGTGACATATCATCCTCACCCAAAAGCCGACTAACAAGTTCATCCGGTGCATCCTCCGGTGACGTGGGCGGTGTCTCGTCATACCGTTGTCGATGTCGTCTCGGTGGCGTCGTGCCCCTGACCGGCGGTGTGATCTGCCGGGGCGAATTGTCGCTGTTTCGAATGGCGGCTAATCGTCGCTCCTTCTTCTCCCTCGCCATCTGACTCTCCATTTCGCGTCGACTTTCGGCCGTCTGCTGCCTCAACACGGCCCAGACGAGTGCGTTCTGCTGTTTGCTCACTCCGACACGCATCAGACCCCAATCGACCACTTCGAAAGTGTCGTCTTGCAGGAAGATCAGATCGCGAGCGTGGCCTTTGCCGGCAAATGCGCCAATAATCCCTCCACTTCCGTTCTTGCTCGCCAACTCAAAGCCCATTCGTACGCCATGTACATCGTTGGCCAGTTGATCGAGAAATTGATCTTTACTGTCACCGTTGGCTGTATCCATTGTCATCAACTTTTGATGCACTGATTTGGCGATTTCGGCCCACGTCTGGTCCCAAGGCTCGGTATCGCCCGGATGGATGCCGCATTGGTCTTGGAGGAACTGTTGCGCTTCGCCTTTCTCGTACAGGAAACTGTATGGCGGTTCGTCTTGACTTAGATCGCGTTTCGGGTCCCGGACGATCGGTTCCAAGTCGTTGGTGTTGTGGTGCACAATCTGTGTCAGTTTGAGCGGCTGTTCGAACTCAACACGGAACACGTCGCGTGTGGCCTGTTTGTTGTGGGCCATGTTGAAGTCACCGATGATGATCCATTTCTTGTCCATGTCCAACGTACGTCGTATTTCGGTCAACACTTTCTCCTGCTCCAGCTGCCCGAACGCACTTGCCGGTCGGAGGAGCACTTTTGATTTTCGGGGACTTTTCTCCGGGTTGCTCTTGTCGTCCGACTTTGTCTTGTGCCGCGCGTCGCCCACAAACACGGCGGCGACGCCGATGTCACGATTGTCGATCAATCGTAATCGATACTGATCGATTCGTAGCACATAGTCCTTGCCTCCGTGTGTCAACTGGATCTCCGACGATCGCGTGCTCACTGGCTCAACATCAGCATTCGCTTCCTCCATCTCAGTCTTCTTGATGTAGACCACAATGCCGCCCCTCGCCTGTTCACAACTCATGTACATCTCGTACGTCGGTTGCATCTCAAAGTACGCTTCCAAATCGGTGCTGTACTCGTCCTTGACCGTCTTACGGTACATGTCGGTGTCGCTGTGCGTGACAATCAACAGATCCGGACATCGTTCGTAAAGGATCTGATAGATTTCGTAGCGACTGCGAAACAGACCCTCGACGGTTACAGTAGCGAATACGAGCGCCTTGTGCCCATCGCGATGATGCAGTGCTGGTTTGTACAGACACAACCGACTGGTCACCTCTTCGACCGCTTCTATGCCTTCGTAGATGTACATGTTGTGCATGTCGTCATTGTAGTCCCGGGCGTAGCAAGTGCCGCTGCAGTAGTAGCGCGGGTTGACCAGGGTTTGCGGGAAGGTGAGCTCGTCCTGTTTGGTATGCTGAAACATTCTCTTTGTCTCGTGGGACTTTTCGCCTTTCTCCTTCACGTCACTGCACATCCACGGACGACTGGTGGTCTTTGGACTGGCCGTCTTCGGATCAGCCAGATGCGCCCAATTCTTGCAGGCCTCATGAGCGCATTTCACCATTTGGCTCTTGCCACCGGCTCTGTGACACACGAAACACGTGTGTTGCTCTTCATTTGGGTCGGGGGTTTTCGATCGAGGAGTGGATGACTTGCTGCCACCGCTGCGTCGTTTCTTGGACGAAGATCGGGCCCCGTTATTCTTGTTTGAAGTGGCGGACGGTGAGCTGTTGCGACGAGGCGATGGTTTTGAAGACATATTGTTCAATTTGTTGCTCTGTCACTTTTCGGTTTCACTGAAAATTGGAACAAACAGGTACGTAATTAAAGCTCTGGATTCAAAACGTATGCAAACTGATCCTGACAGGGGTAGCTGTAATGACGTGAGCTCGTTCCAACCAGTAAAGCAAGCATGTGTTACATTGATGTGCAAGTTAAGGGCATCAAACTATACACAAACATTTGGCTGTCCAAAAAAACCGATACTGACTCCATGACTACCAAACGCTGTGTGTGCTTCTGGACTTGCGTTATAGTTAACATGCGTATGAGCCGACCGTTGCAAAAACAACGACAGCAACCTGGATTGGATGGAAGGCCTGGGTGAAATCGATATTCCTGGAATGGGATGTAGGTGGAGGGCACGGATACACCGCTTGTGACATTAGTGAACTTTATTTCAATTGAAAGCAGCATATCGTCCATAAACATTATTATCTGACAAAATGACTGACACGATCTGGAAAAGGCATTATGGTTAATCCCAAAACCCGAGCTAGAAATAAAACAGCCATAATAATGACACAATAATCTAACCATTATGGTAATAAATCTAGAGCTGAAGCAGAAGTAAAGAAAAATATGGAACCCGATTTCCGAAACAGCGGTGAGGTTCAGATTGCTGTGGAACGTAAATGGTAGAATTATTAAGTCATGAATGTACCTAGAGAAGGACAAAAAGGCCTGGTTTTTGTCAAATAGTGCACATATTGTATGAAGTTATTTAAGGCCGTCTGGAAACGTTATCACAATAAACTATAAACATTCAATGCAGTATCAATCACAAAACATCAATTAAAGTGATGAGTTACTCTTTGTCCTTGGGTTCAAGAATGTATTTGGCATCGGCCACCAGGCTGCTTCGTCGATTCAACGACGGTTTCTTGTATTCGAACGGCGACGGACCGTCCAATCCATCGTCGGTCTCCGTCTCGTACGTGTGATCCGTGCGTTCGCTCGCACTTGAACGATCGGTGATCACACCTGTGATGAGCAGGAGGAGTTGAGATCTACACAGATCGAATTAGATCAGTGGCCGAATGTGTGATAGGACAATTATGCGCTTCACGTGTACTGTGTACGCTCCGCTTGTCTGAACAACTCCGATCAATAAGCTAAAACACGGTGCATTTTGCCTATTTTCTAAGAACTACGATCAACTGCTAGCGGACTGAGCAACACCAAAACGTCATGTTCACTCAGCGTTCCGTTCTCGTGAAGGGGCGGTTAACTGGAGTATCAATTTCCGTGGTTAATTCGTCAACACCCAATGGAGCATGGCATTCTAGTGATGCTCTATCTAGCTTAGCTCACATTCAACGTCTCAGAGTTGAGCTCTTTGCCGTGGAAACGTTGCTACAGTCAATATTCATCACAAACCGGCCGGTTTCGATTCACAGAATTCATCATCATTATCGTCCAAATGTGCGTCATTCTTCACCGATCGTATTTCAATGACCGAATCCACCGACGAAGTGCTGGACACGCGTTCACGCATCTCGCTGATTGGCTCGTCCAACACGATCACGTTCGGGTGATTACGGGGAGTGGTTTGGTCGTCGTTGGTGTTGTTGCTGTTGGGTGACGCTGGAATTGGATTGAAAGTTAAATAAAACAATCTACACATAATCACGATTGACTTAATCCAACGTTTATTGGCTCGTGGAGTGTAAGGTTGCCCGACGCCATCACTCGCCCAACTGGCTCGCGGCGAAACCGACTGATGACCTGATGAGAAAACATTTTGAAGTGAGAGATCAACTGCTGTGCTTGATACAAGCATTGGGTCCGTCTCACCTCCCAGATCGACCTCAATGAATCCGCTCGACCCACTATTGTCACTACATTGACTGTTCTGCTTGGTCCTCGACGACCGTTCAGGTGCGAATTTGTACTCTTTTATCTCCGGCACATCAGACATGTCAATCAGCGCCCAATTGCACTGATGTAGCAGATCTGGCTCGGTCTCCTCAAGCTCGGACTTGGTCTCGTCCGTGTTGTTGTCTACGGTCGATCTTGGTTTCTGCACGGGCGCCAACTGACCCCAGTCAACCGTGCGCAGATGGTGATCTCTAAAATGGTACATGACATATTGTAATTTTTTATAACTAAAGTAAAAATAGCGTAACAAAAACAAACCGTCCACCGATGAACATGAGATCAACGCACGATCCCGGCCCACTGAACGGTGCGTAGTCAGCCAGTCGGAAACCCTGTCTGAATGCTTGCAGATGTTGCTGGATGCCGTGCCACTCATCGCCATCGCCCACATCCTGAAATTCATTGAAATGTGTGTGTCGGAGTTGAGATTTAAAAGTAATGCGCCGATTTTAATCAAAGATCCGCCACATCACCAGCGGTGGTAAACGTATGTACTTGGGCGACTATCGGTATTAAAAGAACCAGGATTCTCTGTCAGGTATATACATCATGAAGATGTGAGAATATTTTGCATGCAACAAGCGAACGTGAACCGAGCGAAGCAGCACGTGCCTGCAATTCAAGTGCAATCTGTCGCCAAGTGTTGTCCCACGAATTCACCGGAATGTACACGCCTCTGGATGTGAGGAATCGATGCAGCTGTTGGTCATGCTCGCTGCTCCGATACGGTTGGTCGGCGTCGTCAGCCTGATTCAAAAAGGGCAGTTTGGGTTAGAACATGCATTGGTCGGAGTTTAGTCTTGAGATTAGGCGTCCAACACCCCTAAGTGTTACAACATACAGCATGCCGTCATTCAATATCAGTGATCGGCACCGGACATTTGTTGGGAAACGGGTTAAAGACCACGAAACCCGATAGAACTCCATATCAACACACCGGTACGCATGACGCCACGAACACTTGGTCTGGCATACAAAACAAACATTCTAGAACAACAACAAATGGTCCGACAGAAACACAGGTAAAATGAGTACTCAAACTGAATATCGTCACCGATAGTTTTGACGTGATGAGACACTCATTCTTCACTCAGAACATCAAAGTCAAGCAAAAAACCATGCATTTTATCTCCACCGTAAAGCACGGCAAAGCATCTGTTTGGCACATATCGATTAAAGCACCGAACCTCGGTGGCATCCTTGACCGTATGCCTTGTGATGATCTGGTGCATCTTCAATGGTCGTTCCAGCTCAGTCTTGAACGCATGTCTGACACTGCGTTGGTCGTACGTCATGTTGAAATTGCCGAACATGATCAGATTCGATCCACCCACGTGCAGCAGGGCATCGTCGGCGATACGGTAGAGTTTGAAGAGGATCTGGGAAACAAGGAGGCAGCGAATGTACAGTCTATCATCGTTGTTGTGCCATCATCGGGAACCGATACTTTCGGTCACCATGAAGAAGATTTACCACATAGAACGATAATCATGCTCATTGATGGATGCAGAAATAAATCGACATAAATTGACTGGAACACTACTAACCTTCTGTTGATTCTCGACACTTAATTGTTGGATTTCGATGGTTTTCGGCACGTTCGGATCATCCACCGGTTCCAGATCAGTCTGATTGCTCAATCCCACATCCTTGTCCGAGCCAGTACTGAACACATCATCGTCTTCGGCATCATCACTGCCTTCACCCTGATTATCAGGCAACAACGGGCTGTCCGGTGCCAGACTCGCATCATTGACATGCAGACCGACGACGGCGAAATTGCGTATCTTGTGTCGCACCGTGATTTGATTGATTGTGATCTTGTAATTTCGCGGCTGAAAACACGATTTTTTAAATTTGTTCGCTTTTTGGCGGTTTTTACGAAATTTTGTACCTCCATCTGTCCATCCGGCTGATGTTTCACCGTTAGCTCATAATCGTCTTGTTCCTCAATCTCAAACAGTCGTCCCTTCAAGTACATGGCCACCCCAGCACCGCCGCCCTGTCCGCCGCGACTTTGCACAAATTGATAGTTGATGAAGTTGAAGTACTTTTCGAAGTCACTGTACGGATACTGGTTCTCGGCACGCAGATCACGCAGTTGATCCACACAACTATGAGTGAGTAGTAGAATGTCGAATTGATACTCATATAACAGGTCGTAGAGCTCGAAACGTGACGCCAACATGCAATCGACCTGGAATCGGAATGTGTTGGAAACTTGGTTTCAACCCGGTTACGGTGTCTAGGGCCTCCTACCCATGGACAAGGACAACAAGAATCAATCGCCGTGACAAGATTTCAAGACCTGTTACACCGCGCGGGGGCACGAACTGAAACGTCAAAAAAAAGCAAGAAAACTTGAGAGAAGACTCGTCACCTGCGCAGCAGCGACATAGAGCATTTCAGCTTCGGAGCTGCTGGGAATGGCGTACGGATAGGCAAAGTACCGTAACCCGTCCGACGAGATGTGCCACAGATTGCGAAGGAAATCCACAAAGCTCATCGCCGGGATGGTGGCGTTGTGGTAGTCGAGCTCGATTTTGTGGTGCTTGTCCCCTGTAGAAATTTTTGACATTGGGTAAAATCAATTGCAATTTTCTTTGCTATGCCGTAATTTACCCTTTCTCACTCCATGCATCTCATTCAGCGCATAGCATGTGCCGCTACAATAGTACTTCTTCTGGTCCTTCGGCGCGTAAACCTGCGGGGATGTTTCATTTAAAAGCAGATTCAAACTGATTCATTAAATGATTACCATCATCGATGTCCCTACTGCACCTGTTTATTCTGACGATAGAAGTCCGAGCAATAGATCTTGCCATCAGTCTGGTCATATCGATGTGCATAATTGTCACACAGCGCGCGGCTGCATTTGATCAGATTGAAAATTTCCAAATTCGATTTTCGATTTTCCCCGCAAACGAAACATTTCGGTTCATCATCGTCGATGTGGTTGAGCGTGTCCACGATCGATTTACGGCGTGGTCGCTCAACGCGCTCGAAGGACATTTTGACCGAATTTGTACAAATTTTTACCCGACTGCGGATCTGAAATGCGATTGACACAGCTACCAAATTTAACGTATGATTCTAACAAACATTTTGACATAAAACTACAAGAAAACTTGATTATGTAGGACACTTCAGTCACCACAGCATGTTTGTGTCACAGCGATACAAAAGTACCATGAAGACAAAAGAGCTTTTTGTTCAGCCAAAAACGCTGATAATATAAATAAAGCCACAGACGTCTAGGTGGTTTTCATGTGGTTGTGACTAGCGGAGACCAACTGGGTTGGAGTTTGATAAAGCTCTGAGTCGGGCAAAAAACAGGACTTTGGGTTTCCAGGCCACAATGTTTTTCAACATGCACCACCCACGTTCTGGTCGGCTCGACTTTATAAGCGAATGACAGTCGGGAAAAAGCGCACTTTGTGTGTTTACCAACAGTTTGCGCGCGACTACAATAGGCATTTTGCCGCAAAAACAAGAGGTCGAAGCCGCATTTTGCCTGTATTTTGTTGACCTTTTTATCTAAGGTAGGAGCGACGAAGTTTAAAAAACATGTAATTAGCGGCGATTTTCGGTAAATACAATGAACAACACCACGCAAAGCACACGTGCAGCACTGCATGCGACCACAGACAAAGGTGTTCTTTTGATCAGTTTTGAACTTGTACAGAGCACTAAAGTTTATACAATCTGCAATTTCTCTGAAAAAAATCAATTTACCAATTATCAGCTTGTCTGACGGAATCGCTGATCAACTTAGCTGGCTATCGGATCTTGGGTCATGAAACAACATCAAGAAACTAGGGTCCAAAAATATAAATCTGAGATGCGTCTGGAACTCAGTATGTTTGGAGGTGATGCGAAGAACACAAAGCGACAAGTCAGTGGCGGCAACTCCTACGCACAAACTGTTGATAGACTGGTTTGGACCAGGGCATGCACAGGCTGATGTCACGTCACAAAATTACTCCAAAGTTCCGCTTCACACGTACGCATGTTTTCGTGAAAACTCAATGAGAGGCGGATTGGATTGTGTGTTTTGTTGTCGGAGCTAATTTGGCATCAAGGCATTGTCACACATTGTACACCCAATGTTCATGTGCGCAACAGGCAGGCAACCTTTGTGCGGTATACTCGCACCTAAAATGTAAGTTTACGTCAATGAAGTCCAAATTGGCCTGTCAGCACTCAAGTTATACTGCTGCAACACGTGAAAAGGCAACATGTCGATAACTTGGATTATCATCAACTGTTGAAAAATCATGTTTCCAAAAATAGATTGAGACTGTTTTTAGTGTCGGCAGGCACCATTGAGCCCAATGCACATTGAAAGCTGCAGGGCAGATACGCTGCAGTGAGATTGATCGGCTTGGTTAAGCGGGAACCAAAGCGTACGAGCTCATGGACCTATTAATGTATCAACAGATGTTGCCGCGTTTTTGATAACGATGATGATAAGCAGATATTGCGAACTAATGTTTGTTTACGATTGTAGTTCAAAAACACGTATGCATGGTAATAAAACTGCAAATGGGATACAAGCTCACTGTAGGTATGTATACATACATAAAATTGTGTGCAATTTTATTGGTCAGCAAAGCGATTAAAAAACCGGTATGTACAATACAAGTTCGGTCAGTACACTGCGCGAAACTATGTTCAATGTTTACGGTAAATCAAACGTGAAAGTTCCAGGCATGGTACTACCTAGCGGGCTGACATTCCGCCACAACCACAACAGTCAAACTCATAAAACAGCAGTGTCGCTATCGTTATCGATCCGTAATTTGGTTTTCCACACGCGCGTGCACAAAAAACCAACACAGTCAAAAACAGCCATTGGGATAAAATAAAACTTTGGACCTGTAGCTGGCGACTGACCGCACTGAAGTTTGCTGGTTCAAGGGCAAAACACAAGTCGGCCTGATTGTAACGTGTAGCAGTCTACGAGCCATGGTACATATATGCACCGCTGGCAGGTATATACCTATGTGGGTAGACCTGTAAGTCACATAGCAACCGAAATGTTGAGTGGGGCTCGGACTGTTATTGGGCACGGAATCTAAGTCACGTAGAAATAGTCGGACCGCACGTCTCGCAAAAATGAAGATTATCGCCGTACCCAGAAAACGGGGGGGGGGGCACGCGTGTGAACAGAAAACACCTGTTCTGGTCTTCCGCGTCCGAAATTGGCGTAAAGTTTGTTCAGGCGTGTTATACGGCCGGAAGCAGACAGTGATGTACCTAGCCGCGAAACTATTGTCTGCGGCAAATCAGGTCGCACGCAACCGTTACGAGATATTGATTTGCTCAAAAAATAAAACTGTCATTATTTGTTCCAAGATGCAGTCATGTATAAATGAATAAAAAAAACTCAGAAAAATACTTTCCGGCTAAAAATAGAACAATCCTATTGTTTCGGCACGTAATGATTCACTCCGTTTGACGCCAAACGTGTTTACGGCAGCCAAAATTGCGGTCGTGTGACACAAACAGTCACCGAAAACAGCCGGACCAATTAGACAGTGTCTGTCAGTGACCTCCACGACAGCTCATGCGCTGATTGTTGCAGATTTGGAGCAGACCGCAACTAAGCCCACCCGACACACGTTAATTGTGCGTTTAAAAATTTGTGTTTGTGTGTCTGCGTGTCTGGTGTTTTTCGGTTTCGCATTTTGATTGCCTGCAGTTTATTTTTCTTCGCAACTTTTTGGTGGAAAGTCACGTCGCTCAAGTTCTTTTGCCCGTTTGGGTTTGCCTACCATCACATGACATTTTTTAGTACTTTATTGTGCATTCCAAACGCAGCACAAACCCTGGAAATCGAGTTCGAATTAAGTGTCCCATATTTCAGCTCACATCAATACAATTTCAAACCATCGTAATGTTTTGCTTCACAATAACACATCAAAACTAACTTGAACGCACACACATCAAAACGAAGTGTAATTTATTATTCAAATTTGTTCGTTTTTGCAAAATAAACGGATTGAAACAAAGGATACAAACGCTGTCCGTTCACCGTATGTGACCGTTTTTGTTTCTAAAGTCGAACAGCCGTGCTGAAAAAGTGAAAACAACATGCTAAATTAGGACTGTAGTACAACTTGTGTGTAACATTACAAATAGTCCATCGCGGTTTATTTAAATTTGATGTTCCATTTTGAGAAATTACTGTGTGTTACAGTGAAACAGCACAACAGCATAGTCCCAAGGGCTGTGCACATAGCGTCGCTCACAACTCATAATCAAGGCTGGTTGATGTTTCAAAGAGACATTTCAAAAACACGGTGAGCAGAATCATGTGAGACCGCGATCGCTCAGAATTCAGCAACACATTTGTTTCGGATAACGTTTTACGAGTTTTTGTACAATGAGTGGCGTAACGCAGAACAAGTTCTGAATAATCATGAGAAAGGCAAGCGCTAAGTTGCTCATTGAAATCAGTGAAAAACGTTCTTCGATTGCGGTTATGACATGAGACAAAATGGAGCATAAAACCGGTGTTAATTTGATGCATTGAAGCAGTTGTTTTATAAAAATTCTGGCGTAGGGTTTGTGATTAACGCTGTAGTAATACTATTTTGCTCGACTTAATTTTCTAATTCATGCGGCGTTCCCAATCGTCAAACACTGGTGACGTTCTATTTCGGAAGTTTGCCGTCTTATTTGCAAAAACAGTTTGAAACTCGGAACTTTCAGGAAGATTTGTCGAAAAATTTTTCTTCGTTCATTATTGTCGTCACCGAAAAAATGTTCCGGATTAAGATTAATGTTTCGGTCGCCACAACGTTGGTGCGTTCTTACGTGTCATGGTTACTACGATAGGAATCAGCCTCCATGGTGCAGTCTTCTTTTCGTTCATACATACGGTATGTAGACACAACACACACACAACATCTGAAAAGGTGCATTTCCGCGACAGGTCCACTTGAATTGATCGCATGACGTTGGGCACGCACTTGTGTACCGATGCAGACCGCAACTGTGTTGTGTACTGAGTACAGTAGTAATGTTGGTCCGTTTCGCCCAGCTCGCAGACAGACCGAGGGGCCAGGGCTCGTCAGTGAGAACGCCTTTGGGGAATTTGCCTCCAAAAGGCCCCGTCAGCAGATCTTGTTGCTGGGCTGCAGCATCACTGCGTGCAAACATAAACAGGGTTTCGTCACATCTGTGCATAGCGAGGTGTTTGTGTGTTCGTTTTTTGATATTTGTCCCAGAAAATCCCAGTTTTTACTTTAGCATTGCAATCAGTGCTCGGTGTGAAGCGCACCGTGCGCGTTTCCCACACCTGACTGTTAATACGCAATTTGACATGTCCTTGAAACGCATCATGTTCATTAGGACAAGTTTTTTTGCCATAAAGTCTGCGGGTGCTAAGGTCAACCTGCAGTTTTTCAATTGCCGTATCATTATTACGGCCCAGGTGAAGACATTCAGCAATTTCCAAACATACCTATGCGACGGTAAACTAATCGAATTAATTTGCAATCAAGACTAACCAGAGTTTTGTGACTCCTGTTTTTCATTCATGTTTCCCACATATATTTTTTTGCGCGTTCCTCCCGCGGCGCTGGGGGTGAGACCTGCAGTATTTGCTATTATTCTCATGTAACGTCTCAACTACCGCGTTGGTATGTACTTTTTCATTTACAGTGGTCAATTTTGTAGGCTGCTCTCCACCAACTAATCCACGGAATTATATAAAAACGCAATAATGTTCAAACCAAATGCTAGTGTATTACCGTGACAGATCCTGCAGCCCGACTGTGTGTGACCTCCCTTTTCCGTGCTTGTTGCGGCACTACACCTGTACTTTTCCGGTTTGTAAGTTGTGGTGCCAATTTACTTGCTAAACTTCGTGACTGGTGTGTCGATTACCTGATTTTGAACTGTCTCATGCGAGAAAGAAGACGAAAAAAGTATGCGGAAATCTGTACGAATACCTTGTGAGTATTACTTGGCGTTGAAAAAGGTTTTAAACCTTTAATGACCCCAACTCAAGTGCGCACTGTGCTGTGTGGTGACTTTTACCACACACGCACACATTTAGAAGCGAGTGTTAAAAAACATGATCACAGGACGTTTTCCGGTGATGAAAACCGTAAAACTACTCCACAGTTCTTCATGATACCTGGAAAAGGTATTTATGCTCAAGAAGTAGAAAATGGCACACATGCAAGTATAGCAACGTAGTTTCGCTCTCACAAGGAGGTTTAGTTTGTGACCCAAAACTTTTAACAACAATTTTATGACGAATTCAACCAGCGAAAACATTTCCTCGAAAAGTAGTTTAACAGACGATTTTTGTTTAAATTTGACTTAACCGTTTCTCAACGGCAGACTAGTTTTTTCAACCCACATGGCTGCTTTCTTCCCACCAACTGCGAATGAGTTTCAAACTTTGGACATGCGTTTTGATTGAAGACCAACCACCCTGTCGAATTTTGGTTTGCGAAAGGGGCGAAGGGAAGCAACATGAGGCTGACCCTGTGAAACATCACCGTTCATAATTGGACAGGTTCAAGTAAAGCATAAGGGATGTTTCATAATTTTATTGTCGGAAGCAGTGTGCAAGGCCGAACAGTGTGAAGTAACACGATGACTGTGTGGCTGCGCTGATGTTCTTCTCGTATGTACGTTCCGGGCGAAGCCCTTTGAAAAACTGTTGAACGGTATTGCAGCTGCTGTAAAAGTCGTCCATAACTCAATACGTAAAATTACAGGTTTTTCGACATCGACAAGTAAGGTATACGTAAGGGCTACACAGCAGTTCAATCAAAGATGTACATAGTTCACGTTCAGTTGAACCACAAAACTGGTTTTCTCAATTCAACACTACGGTTCCCTCAAAGGTACTCTAATTTTCACTCGAAAGAACACCGCTAGACAAAATTGGACAGATCAACCTGTTGGAAATTGACTCTCGAAATACACAGGGTTAATGGATTATGCGACGGACCGTTTTGTGACGGTTAGATACCCATGCGTTTTGTATCGTCAAGGGTGTCGGTCGGGACTAGGGCTCGCGCGGGAAATTTTTTTCCCGCGGAATTTCGCGGGAGGGAGGGAAATTTGCGGGAAATTTTCCGTCCCCGTTTCCCGGGAAATATTTTCGATAGTGCCATTTCCCGCGGGAAATTTCCCGCGGGAAATAGTGCCTGAAAATTCCCGCGGGAAATTTCCCGCGGGAAATCGGCCATTTCCCGCTTTTTCCCGTCCTTCGACCATTTCCCGCGCGGGAATTCCCGTCAGTAATTCCCGTGAAATTTCCCGCGGGAAACGGGAAATCGAAACGATCAGATCATCTTTTGTTGTCTTTTCTTCTTTAGTATGGGTTGGAAATAGATCTTTGTCTTTTTCAGACCTGTTCATGATGATCACGACTCTGAGCAACTGACCTAGGCTGCATTTTTCAACTTACAATTAGCGGCTCACGCACTGAACCGATCAATCAGAAATTCACGGATTTAATGGCACGTGTGTATAACCAGAACGCTCTCTTGAACGTGTCTCAGCATGAACAGGCCTGAATTCTTGGTAAATACTGTTACAGTTGTTGTTCATCCTCCAAAGGGCAACTTCACCTTTACTTTTACATTGCCAGTTTACGTCAACAAACAACAGGAAGTGTCGTCCACTTTTTAAAACATCTTAAGGAACGTTTATAGCGGTCAATTATTGCATTAGTAACTTCTCAAACCAAAATCTAGAGCGGGAAATTTACGGGAAATATCTGTTTTCGGCGGGAAATTTACGGGAAATTCCTATTTTCAGCGGGAAATTTAAGGGAAATTCCTGTTTTGCGCGGGAAATCTGCGGGAAATAGTGCCATTTCCCGCGGGAAATTTCCCGTTTTCCCGCATTTCCCGCGCGAAATTTCCCGCGGGAAATAGGCCTTTTCCCGCAATTTCCCGTCCTTCAAAATTCTGGAAACCATTTCCCGCGACATTTCCCGTCCTTCAAAATTCCAAACTTCCATTTCCCGCAAGAATTCCCGGACCCTTGGGGAAAACGGGAAATTTCCCCAACTTTTCCCGTCCTTCAAAAAAATTTCCCGCGCGAGCCCTAGTCGGGACCGCGTCGATTGTTGTTATTACGCCCATGTGTGTGCAGTGACTTTCAAGTCATTTTGTCACACAACAAAAACCATCTTGGCTAATAGCAGAGAGGAAATGGACTTTGTTACAGGTTTCCTTTCTCATTCAAAATAATTTCAAGTGTTTTGAAAAAACCTAAACTAAATTTTGCCTGATTCAGCGTGCGACCCTTTTCCGCGCAAAGCTCCAGCACTTTTGCGTATGTGAGCATTTTACGTCACTGTGCAGCGAAACTGTCCTTCTGGTATGATTTTTTCATTTTTTTTATCGAACAGGTCTCTGTTCACGATATCAAAGTGGTATCCAATATGATACCCAAATCAAAATAAAAGAAGCGAGCACAATAGATTGATCAATGCCACACATTGCATTGCGCACAATTATCCCCAAAAGTAGTTGACTTTGCGTGGGTAGCTGGATTCAGGTTTCAATATTCCAACTGTATTACAGCAAGTATGAATTCTTTATGTTGCTATACGCACATTTGGCTATCAGTCTGTTTTTTTATCAATGTTGAAGTTCTTATGAATGCGACGGTGTCAACTTCAGGATAAAACGATGCCAGATCGGATAAATCTGTAGCACAGCCCAACCGAACTCTGATTAGCATAGGTGACTCCACCTTGGACTTGTTTCGAACACTGCACGCAACTTCACCTTGTGTTCAAATTGCATACGAAGCAACTCACAGTGTGTTTAGTCGATGTGTGAATATTGACAGCGCTAATGTTCGCGTCAATTAGCTGTCTTGGATTTTTGGTGGCCTTTTTTCGATTCTTCAGATATTTTTGGTTTGTGTGGCATCAATACAGCGTCTGTACGCTGTTGTAAGCTGAAACTCAATAGCGGATTGCCCAATTTTCCAAGCTTTTGTGACAAAAAATGTCTTGAACAGCTTCAAGTAACCTTCAATTAATGTAAAGGTCATCCATTCATACTAAATTTTCTGTTGCTATTGAATAAGTTCAATGTAATGTAGCTAGATATGTATACTATGTGTTTTGTAGATTGACAAAGCTGTCTTACCGAATCTCGGACCTAAGCCTTCCTCATATGTATTGTGATTGTGTTTAATGAGCTACATATACTGTAAATTGGTGACACCAGGCTGATAACTAACGTTTTATTTTTCTGGTTCCCGCGCCTATGTTGCAGCTAGTAAATAAACCTCAGAGGAAACGAACGACCCCACGTTATAACTCAACTCCAGTTTGAGGTCGAAATTTGAGAAAACCAATGAAAGAGATTAAAGTCGAGAATTATAGTCGGCCTGGCGACCACTGCCGGCGACCACCGCGCGTTGGCACACAAGGGTGTGAAACAGGCGAAACTTGTTTATAATAGACCAAACACAATAAGAACAACACTATAATCACACTTTCAAGTTAGTGGGTGTGATACGTAAATATTCGAATGGTCGCCGCGCCCAGAAAATGGTCGTTGCGCCCAAAATTTGCGAAGTTGAAATATTTCAACTTTTTTGGCAAAATTTCAATGTTCTGGTATTGATCATTAATGATGTTTAAACGAGGCCCAGAATCATTTGAAGCTCATAAAAGCCATGAGGGGTTGATTTCCAAACACCACGCTTGAGCTACAGCAATTTCAAGTGTCAAAGTGGTCGCAGCTGTGGTCGCGCCCAAAATACAAATTGTTTGGTTTCTTCATGTTTATTTGACAAAAATGATTTTTTGCACGCTTGTTTTTTTCAACAAGTGAGGCCTTATGCGTAAACGCCTGAACACTGCAAAAACCAAGAACAGTGCAGCAGCGTGCATTCTGCAGGGAAAGTGGTCGCGCGCGACCAACTATAATTCCACCTGTGCCTGGTTAATCCAAGCACGACACTCAGCAGCAAACATAGTGAAATGTTTCATTGACATGCTGGAAGCGCACACGTGCAAAGCTCACAGCGAGCATATGAAACGTTGTTGTTGTTAGAATCCACAGGCAAACGCTGACACGTTTTTGCCAGCTACGTGATTGAGTCGAAATTGCAACCCCGACCTCAACCAGAAGTTCAGTTATAACACGGGGGCCGCTTGTTTTCTTGGAGAAATAAAAACAGGAAACATTATACTGTATGTGCAATCAAATACGCAGATGCTGTAGCGCCTATTGGGCAATTGAAACTGTCTCAAACACCTTGAACAGCACCGCTTTTTTCTGATGTGGACCACACGCTGCGTTGTGCGCACATTGTCGGAGCTCACCTCGTCCATCGGCTCTGATTGTTCCCCCTTGTTTATGAACATTTGGCACTCATTTGCTGCAGACTGCTGTTGGATCAATTACTATGTTTGACAATAATGCATTTCGACACGTTGCCGTACAATACGGTTTCTCATTCCACCTCGATCGACTTCTTGTCGTATGTGCCCTGAGCAGAAGAACAAACAAACTTTTTATGATATTTTCTTTCATTGTAGACTTTTGTTGCACACTTTTACGACAGCAGGTTTGTTAACGTCTGCCCTGAACAGACAATGTGTCAATAGCAGGCAATTTCTGGTTCATCAGCAAAACCAGGTACTCAAAACCTTATTTCGTGTTCCAGAACCATGATCAAAATGAGACCATCCCTCATGTAGCACAAGGGTGGAGCACAAAAATTATACCAACTAGTCATCAAATCCACTGATCATCTCAATCAGCCCAAAACGCCTTTCGAATAAAAAATAATAAATCCAATTATGGTTCTGCGATGGGTGTTGTTGTTTCTACTGGGTCTCTGGGCCCAACCATCACACGCAAAGTCAGAGTGCGGAAATGAGGACTGGACGTGCTACCACAGTCAATCGCAGATGGAGCTCGCATTCCACAAGCTGCACAAACGATTCCCCGATCAGACATACTTCTACACGATTGGCAAGTCCGTGCAAGGTTGGTGCGCGCAGCGAGGAGGGGCTTAAATAGCTAAAAAATCTTCGGCACTTTTGCCCACCAAGAAACAAAAGCTGAAAATATTGCGGAAAACTTATCACCACTTGCTGACAATGTTGGGTCTCATTTTGACGGAAGAAATGCTAATTTAGGGGTACACCAGTGCTTCTTGACGACCTTCAATTGTTTTGATTGGTTTGCAGGCCGCCAACTCGTGGTGATGGCTGTCGCTGGTGAGAATGCCAAAGAACACGTGTTGCTCAGACCAGAAGTCAAATTGATCGGCAATATGCATGGCGATGAGGTATAGTATTGTAGTATTGTGCAAGACAATTATCACTTATTTCCAATCAAAATTGAAGGAAAATCTGCTTCTAGACAGTGGGTCGCGAGCTCCTCATTCGATTCGCATCGTATCTGCTGGAGAACCAGCACCTCGCCGACGTGAAACATTTGTTGCACAATATTCGCATTCACATAATGCCTGCGATGAACCCGGATGGATTCGATAAAGCCACAGTTGGAGCGTGCAGATCTCAGATGCAGACACCTTGGTTTCTGCAACGATCACAACTGTACGTTATGTTTTGTTGACTTCGTGTTCTACTTTTGTGTGTGTGTGTGTGTGTGTGTGTGTGTGTGTGTGTGTGTGTGTGTGTGTGTGTGTGTGTGTGTGTGTGTGTGTGTGTGTGTGTGTGTGTGTGTGTGTGTGTGTGTGTGTGTGTGTGTGTGTGTGTGTGTGTGTGTGTGTGTGTGTGTGTGTGTGTGTGTGTGTGTGTGTGTGTGTGTGTGTGTGTGTGTGTGTGTGTGTGTCGATCTGATTTCACTGAAGTGTGGTGCACCAGGACATCGTCAATGCGCCAGGTGGTCACGTGACCCTAAAACCACCATAGCAATCTTAACGTGCTTGCGTTGCGTAATACATAATCCCCACCCAAACGGGCTAAGTTCAAGACCTTTGCAGATCGAACCCCCGCTTCAACGCTAACGGAGTCGATCTCAACCGCAATTTCCCAGACAAATGGGTTCGATCTCTAGTTCAAGGCAGCAACATTCAGCCGGAAACTGCCGCCGTCATTAATTGGATGAAAATCATACCGTTCATTTTGTCGGCCAATTTCCACGGTGGCGCGATGGTGGCCAATTATCCGTATGATTCGGGACCAGGTTGGAACAGAAACCTTTGGCAAAGTTGTGTTCTTGATGCAAGCAAACCAGACAGTGGGTTAGAACCACTGCAGTGTCAAGCGCGCGCTTGTGAAACATCAGCGTAGCCAACCACTTGCACTAGATTCTGAGATGTGTGAAACGAACAGAACCAATCAAGAACAATTCTGTCGCCATATGTATTTGCAGTCCAAACCAGCACATACAGCAAAACACCGGACGATGATGTGTTCAAGCATTTGTCTCTGTCTTACGCTCAGTCAAATTCACGAATGAAAACGGGACTGAATTGTGGCAGTCGGTTCCCTGGCGGCATCACCAATGGCGCTGCTTGGTATTTGGTTCGAGGTTGGTTTTTTGAAAATGGAAATTTTATATATTGAAAATTTGAATTTCGGACTGCTGTTTTTAAAAAACCCCGCTTATAAAGAAAAACGATTGAAAGATTACTGCAGGTGGTATGCAAGACTACAACTACGACTACCATGGTTGCATGTCGGTTACAATCGAGATGTCCTGCTGCAAATATCCGCGTGGTTCGCAATTGCCACGTTACTGGGATGAGAATCGCAAAGCTCTGATCAATTTTGTGGCACAGGCAAACACAGGTACGTTTCTTAGAAATTTTTACCTCAAGTTTCCTCAGCAATGTGAGCTGTTTCTGGCTGACCATTTCGACCAGTCTTCACAACCGGGCGCGGGCGGTGCACCAGGTCATCGTCAGTGCGAATGCACCAAGTATAGTGAACACTATGTTCACCGAGGAAATACGCATGGGCTTTGATTGGACTTTAGTAAACTTGGTTTTTTCAGGCGTGAAAGGCCAAGTTACTGACGCGGTCAGCAAACGACCGATTTACGGAGCCCGAATGAAAGTGGTCGGTCGAGAACAGGCTCCGTTCACAACAACGCATCTGGGAGAATATTGGAGGATATTGATTCCTGCGCAGTATGTGCTGGAGGTTGGCTGCTGGGATGTTGAGTGAAACATCGAGACATTTGCACGATGTGGGAAGGAACCAAGCTTCTGCCGCAGCTGAGAATTCTGCCAGAATGCTCTTATTATGCGGTTTATGATCTTGTAAGGTACTTTCACTGTATAAATTGATGTCACTGGTGACAAATCTGAAATCGTCTATGGACGGGCATTTTCGGCTTCTGCGACACAGTTATTACGGTAACGCATGTTACACATTTGACCCAATAATAATTCTACGTGCAGGTGACATCCTACGGGTACCAGACGGTGCAAGTGCCAATCGATCTTCGATTCGATCAGCGGCTTCGTGTGGTCAACATTGAGTTGCAACCGGTTCGATTGACGAGGGCTGCGGCAGCTGTCGTTCAGCATCCATCGCTGTTACGATTTAGAAATTTCTACACTACGGGTTGAATTATCGACTGTTTGGTATTTGTGATTGATGAAACATCACACGTCTATTCTTTGTATTACTTCTCTCGTGTGCACGGTGGAGATTTGAGATTTTTGGATTTGTTGACCATCAGTCCTCGAATGCGTGAGTTCAAAACTTTGCGGTGCACTGTTCAAACCCTTTTGTATATTTGCCTTCTGGTTTTACTTTTTGTACTTTCGCAATGGTACACTTAGTTGTCCGACTCTGACTGAGTTAGGAACAAAACTCTTGCGGTCTTGACATCTTTCCTTTACTTGATGAAATGAACTTCTGTGTACTTTCGCATAGGCTAGGGATTGATGCTACTCTGTGCAAATAGAGTACAGGAGGTAATGCTCGTTTATGACTGAGTAAGCTAGCGCACCACCATGAACACAAAAACAGCATAAAGCAAACGAGCGGGATAGACTTTGAAATCACATTTCAAGACAAGACAACACGTTTGGAATAACTCGTCTGAGAATTTTTACTCCCCGAATTCTATTACCGTAATCACAAATCAACACGTCATTCATTTTCGCATCGATTGCTGGCAACAACACACATTCTTTACCCTCTCACCGTGACCGACCATCCCAATGACCCCTCTTCGCCCATTCATACATTTGCTGCTGATCGCTATCATCGCGTCAGAACCAGTCCGACGACAAGAAAGAGAAATTTGTTGGTTTCACTTTTATTTTATTTGGAAAAAATTGAATTGAAAAGAAAATTTAGACAGCACAAACTTATTTTGCAGATCCTTCCAACGACCGCGACCTGCCGACGGCACTTGACGAGCCAAACCGTTAGTTTTCTTTGGGGGCACCCTGTAGTTTCAAGGAAGATATTGCACATTGAAAACTGCCATCTCAGCTGAACATCCCGAAGTGATTGAAGCCCAACCCCTACAAGAGACGATCGACATTGCAAACCCCGACAAGTCCGAAACCATTGAGGCGATGCCATTTGAACCCTATCAGGACGACCCATCTCCAGAAAACATACCAGAAAAACGTTAATGCTGACATAACACTTAACTTTTTGCATATAGGCATGCATTCGGACCTTACCATATTTTGCAGCCTGCCATGTCCGTGATGTTCCCTCCCCCACCTTCATCGAACCACCCAACCAAACAGAGTTCAACCCAGGCGATCAAGTGAGCAGCGCGGTTTTACTGCATTCTGTTTATTTCTCACCAACAGTATACTGTAATATTTTTGCAATTTTTCAGATCCTGGTGCGCTGTCCGGCTGACCGACGCTGGACCGACGGCACCAAGCTCAAGTCGCTGCACTGTCAGAACGCAAACTGGCTGTACGAAGGCCAACTGTTTGAGGATGAATGCCGTGGTTAGTTGAAAAATTGGGGACGTCAAAAATTACGTTCTTCGAGCTCAAGCAGCTAAAAACTATTAAGAAAATGAGAAAATGTTTTAAGAACAACAGCCACGTTCAGTTCTCGTCGTCGAGGATGACGGATCGTTGTACCCGATGAGTGAAGCCGACTGGTCTGATGTTGAGGTGGAACAAGGTTGGTCCCTAATTGTTTAAGAGCCTGGCCACGGTAGGATCGACCACTGTGGGAACAACCATGTTCACGAATTTCTAACCCCCTGTTTTTATGTTGTCGTTACCAACGCGACCCATGTCACAACCCCGTAGATTTTCAGATACAGGGGCAAATAGGTGGCCATGTCGCAGTTTTTCCGTTTTAGTGATTCTCTGGAACTTTGGCCAATAATTAAATCGCCCTTGCAGTTGCGCGCAAATGACGGCACACCAGATTAGGCAACATTTGAGTCCAAAAAGAAAAATCACTAAAACGGAAAACTGCGACCTGGCCACCTATTTGCCCCTGTATCTGAAAATCTACGGGGTTGCGACATGGGTCGCGTTGGAGTTTTTTCTTAATGAATGTTAGTGTAATCCAACGACGACATAAAAACAGGGGGTTAGAAATTCGTGAACATGTGTTGATCCTACCGTGGCCAGGTTCTTAAAAGCTTCCAATCTTTATTAATCACTCGTTTTAAAATGCATTGCTTGTCAATTTAGCGGGGCCCGACATCGATAGGGAATACCAGCTGCCAACAGAGGTTGATGGAACATCACAGACGGAGGGCGCTCCAAAAGACGGCCCAGGTTTGAGTGTTTCTTTCTGTTGTCTGTGTTGCTTCGATTAAGTGTTGTTTATGAAAACACACTCCGTATTTTATGCGAACCACCCATTGTTGTCACTGAACCACCGAAGTGGCGTGAATCAGTCTTGCTCGAGTCGACCTCAGAAACAAGCGAAGAGCGTTGGTTCAGATTCACTTATATACGAGAATGCGAAAAGTTCAATTTCTGATTTCATCATTTAAAGAAACGAAATTTCAGCCAAATCCACTGAACCACCATTTCCCCCATCGATGCCACTTATCGAGACAATTAAGGCCCAACGATGTCCGTTAACTTTGACTTTTTCAATTATGTATACTCTGGCAATTCTTTTGGGATAAACTTTTCAACCGCGTTGCCTGATCCGTGAAGCTCATCATGCGTGCACTGGCTACGGAAGTCACGTGACCGCTATAGCCAGTGCACGTGTCATGCGCTTTACGGATCAGGCAACGCGTTTGAAAAGTTTCTCCCAAAAGAATTGTCAGGGTATATGTATACGTGGCCATCAATTTATTTGAAAGAAAATCGAGTAAACGTTCCCAGTTCTCGAGGATGCCGTTATCAAGCTTGTCCCTGAAGAAGGAAGTGAAGTGATGCAGGCAGTGATGACAACCGAAGAACCGAAGGAGCAGGAGGAAGAGGAAGAAGAAGAATCAATTGAGATATCGACACCGGGCGAAGAATATCCAGCTATTGTGCCTGACGGACCAGTTGTTGAAACATCAACTGGTATGTGGACATTGTCCCTTGGTAGAAATATTATGTATATTCAGAAACTTCAATTCTGTAGGATCTTCCGACGGAGATTATCCAACCGTGGAAACAAAGGGACAGGACATTGAAACATCAACTGGTGAGTTATTTGTGGCTCACTTGCGTTAAACTTGGGCACGTAAGCAACCTTTGAATTGTGTTACAGTGTTCTACGACTACGATCAAACAGCGGAGACGGAAGGTATGGGTACAGTTTCGATGCCATCCATTTTTTGGACCCACGGTCAATCTTGCAGCACCGAGCGAAGATGGCGCATCACTGGTCCAGATTCTGCTCCAATTCCTCAGAGAATTGTACCTGTCTGGCAACGACCACAGGACTGAACCATTGTCAACAGAAAGTAACACAATGTGCAATACGTTGTGAAACATCAGCGATGTGACAAGTCAACGTTTATTTTTCAGCTGCAGAATTGACAACCAACGAACCGACCACCACTTCAACAACTGGTTTTGTTAACAAGAATATTCTGATTTCAATTCATTGAAATGATCGACAAATACGCGGTTAAACAATTGTGTCAGAATCGACCACGAGCACCACTACCGAGTTCGACGACAGCATTGGCATTATCCCACCCCTGATTCCCAAGAACGCCGACGCATCTGAGAGACGCAGGGACGATTCGGCAAACCCGAGTACCTCAATTAGAATTTTATGAACAAATACTTAATCGGAATAATTCGGAATAAAAATGATGTCCCTCGATTTCAGTTCTCGGCTGGTTCGAGATTCTGATGATCGGCATTTTGTGCGTTGTGCTCGCATTGGTGCTCGGCACCGTGATCTTCATGTCCGTTTGGACCACGCGAAACAGAGGTGAATATCGAGAGAGTTTTATTAACTTTAGCTCTGGAATTACGAACTTTCTTCGTTTTCAGAGAGAAAACGTAGAGCTCGTGTCATGAAAAGTCTGAGGAACTGGGAAGAGGCGGTTGGACCGGCAAACAATCTGAGCTCAGGTCCATATATCTATCGTGTTCTCTCAGCCAATCATCCAGAATTCATCCTACCTGATGTTTCAATATTGCAGAGAACCTCCAGTCGCTCGACAGCGGGCTCGACAGCGGCTACGGTCCGAAGTCGGTGCCGATAGTGAAACACGGTGGTGGAGGGATGTTGATGCGGGACAGTGCACCAGTGGCTGCGGTAGTGCCCAGCCAGACTGCCGTGCACGAATACGACATGATGGACAAGACACCATCGGTAACAATGATGACTTGCTCTTCAGTTTCATTTGCGAACATTGTTTTCTTTTTATTTCTCATTCTTTCAGGCTTCGATCAAAGGAGGCGAGAGCGAGACGCAGCTGGACGACGACGAGGAGGAGGACACGAGCAACTACGCGTTGTACGAGAAACTATTCCCGAAACAGAACATGACCGAATCGTTGCGCACGCCGCCGAATCGCTACGACTTTGAGGAGTGAATTAAAGAAGGAGAAAAATTGTGAACAACCCTTTATTTTGTGACCGTAACCGATCCACTAACCATTTTGGATCATCTCTTCTCAAAGCGAAATGTACAGGATTATCTCTAGGCCCGCAATTATCAATTTGTGACCCTATCATACGAAATCTCAACCCTTTCACCACATGCTACTGCTCCTTGCCAAGTGATATGCCTACACACCATTTCCTTTTCTCTTGCTGTAAATAATGCGGCGGAGACGACGGTATTTCGGAATTATTTGCGACATCTATATTTTGGTCATGACATTTTCACGCTTTTTGGGATCAAATTAGAGTTATTTTGTACTATGTATGGAGACTAGTTGATAAGGATCAGGAGAAATGCGACCAAAAACAGTGTCTGCTTTTATTGGTGCAGCTTAACCACAGAAAAGGTCGTGCGTGACCAAAACAGATGTCATAAATACCCGACGTCACACTCACCCTCTTGCGATGACTACGCGGTAACTGATAAAATGATGATCTTCTAAAATTTTTATTGGTTTTAGTGGACTTGCGTCACTCGTTGTTTCTTCTATTAAACAGTGGGAGCTTGTTTTTCACCAAAAACTTGAAAAGAGAACGGTTCTTATCAAAACCACACGCACTTGCGTCACTGTACAGCTACAGTATGCATAGCGTGTGGGAAAGGCACACCAACTGAACACAAGGTGTGCATGATTTTCATACATCAAGCAGGTTACGCTCTCCAACAAATTGGATCAGAATAACGACAACCATCTGTACTTTTTTCTTCGTCAAGCGGATCCAGAAAACATTGATTCCCTGAAACACCCCATATGCACAAGCACATGTTACGGTCCGTAGTCTCATATGAAACAATTCATCCGGCAAACTACAACTACAGCAAGCCCGAATCATGGTTTGGTGAAACCAAATGAATGGCTGTAAAAATGAATTGTGCGATCCACACCGTCATCGTTTGTCATTCGAAAGTCATCTTTTGTCCAGCTTGATTTTCAAATCGGAAATTGCTTCCCCGCCAAGACCGCCTGTTTCTTTTATTTCATTGCGATCGAGCTATCAAATCGTGTGATAATGGTGCAATACCATCGATTGTTGCTGTTGGTTGTGTTTGTTGATCGATCGATTTGCAATGAGCAAGTACGTGCGCCCACTGATGAACAACAGCACACGTTTGAAGTACGCCACCTTTTTTGTTTCTTAGTCCTTTACTAGACGGGACCCGTGCCTACGGCCCGGCTACAGCGCCGCGCCCGTGCCCCCCCCCCCCCGAAGACCCGTTAGCATACCCAAAGCTACCCGTGAAAATTGACCCGTCCGCCCTTCCGAGGGAGGGGGCCACAGACAGACATATACGCCTTCCTGTTTTAGTAGTATAGATTTCGAGTAGCTTGGAGCACATCGCAGTTGGCAAGGGCGGAGTGTCTGTGTGGCAATGGTGGTTGTGCGGCAGTTTTCATGCAGGTGACTGAAAATTCTACTGCTTGACTGTTTGATCACAGCACAAAACGTTGAAGCTTGAGTTCAACAGACAGTCTGAGGGACCAACCAAACCAAAATGTCGGCAATCGATAGCGTGACGTGGCCACCAAATGGCCTTAGCTGAGCCACTTTGTCAGTTATTAAACTTGAAGATGAAAGCCCACTAAAAATCGGGTCAGATGACAAACAGTGGGGACAGTTCTTGAGTCTCAGATTCTGGCCAACCATGCTGGCAGTGCAAATTAATCATACACTCTCTTGATCGCAAATGCATGGTGCATTAGAAAACTAGATCGAGTCATGACACAGTGTTACCATCATAGGACATCTGCAAGTCGTTCAACTCTCCAAAAACGTTAAAGAAAGTGTTTGATGACACGCCGAGCGCTGGATTGCGACGTTACTGGCGTCACAGCTTCATGGCCCCATTCGGTCCACATGGCACTCACTCGTGTGTCGTGCTCATACACGACACTGACACTGGCACGGATGCGACCAAAGCTGAGAGACATTGTCACGGTACGTACAGGATAGAATTCAACATAGACCGGGAAAGTGTACTCGTTATTTCGTTGTCGCCAATCCTCATCGTGGTCACCTAGTCACACAAGTGTATCAGCTGAAGCAGCTCACACGACGAACTTGTACACCTACGACAAACTGCTTGTTTAATCCGAACTCCCAAATCAAACGTGCTTAAGCTGGTGTACAATTTAATTTTTGGAATTCCACCCAAATAGGTACAATGTAAAGCAATACGACACGCTATGGATAATATTTATGTCAGATTTGAAACATCAGTTCCAAGCGTGGGGCGCAACGGATGTGGGCCGCGGCAGCGTTTACAGCACATCCAACAAACTGAATAGCCATCACATTGCAGTGCTGCACCAGGTCTACGAACACATGAGAGCAGCTTACGTTTGTGGACAACTATTACTCTGCATTAAAGTTGTTATTTCGTTATGCAAAAAGCAGAAAAGGATACCGATTTGTTGATTGCAGTTGGCCTACAATGGCAGCAGTTCTGTCGCGTTCCACAGCGGACTGTACGTTCGACGAGATGATTATCAACTCAGTCTCAAGCCAGGCCAAGTGAAGAGTACGTGACTGTTCAAATTGTGATTTCAATGTTGCTTTGAAGCGGATGTGAATGCTGTGAATTTCAGATAAACCATGGAAACTGTGCCAGAGATTTGTATTTCTCAACCGTTCGGCTGACCCTTCGCAGGAGACCGATGGGTGGGTGGAGTGCCTTTAATACCGCAATCATAATAAAATAAAAATAGGCAAGTGAGCAACCAGGAAAGACATGATTGATCATTTATTTTGTAGGACATCTGAAGCGTCGATGGCCGAGTACATGCGTGACGTGTTGCAGACAGCCAGCAGCCAGCTGGAATGCGACAGTTGGTCGAAAGTGGTGCAGCTGTGCGAAGTTGAACAGACTCATTTCAGACCATTTGAGGTGAGATAACATTTTTTAAATTCTGAATTTGGATTGTGTTCGACTGAAAGCTCTCCATAAAAGCTGGCTGTTTCTCAGCAAGTGTGCCACGCGTACTCAACCGCGACGCCGTTGCATCAAATGAGCCATCCCAGCAACCAGCCCTATTATCGCAGTGACGAGTTTGCCGGTGTTTGTCACGTGTTCATTTTTGATCATCGGACTGGAAACGATACGACGAAAGCCGACAAGAACTGCAGAGGTTATCTTGTGTAGCGAGGCGACCTTAAAATAAATGGAATGTATTCGTTTGAGAGGGCGCGTGCGAGTTTTGATCCTAATTTTTAGACTTGAAAGGCATATTCGAGAATTATGCAAAAGCGTCAAGCCTCGACGTTTCGATCGCCCGGGCGCGTTCGTACCAAACATACAAGACAGATATTGGGCCTCACATACTAATTCTAAACCGGTTGTATTTTCAAATGGAGAAGGTCTGGGTAAGTACACGACGTGGTATCATGACACTTTTGTGTCCTACAAACGCAAACCAGCGAAACAGGATCCACGAGGCCATGACCAATTATTTCAGAACAACTTGACGTATCGCGAAACCATGCCCATGGATACGTATGACATCTATGTACGAATGGACGAATGCAAAAACGATCGACATGTTACTGACTGGTGTCGTTAGTGAATGAGCTGTCTTGAAACTATAATTCTGTTTTTCGTGCAAATGTATATCCAACAACGTTGGTATCTATGGCTTCGCGTGCAAAGTATATAACGTCGGGTCGACCAGTTTAGAATCACAGTCCATCCCCATTAGGCGCAAGAAATGACAACATGGGTGGGGCTTGGTACAACACGCAGGTGTAACATTTAGACTGCGTCGACGACATTGCACGTTTTTGGCGTTAATTTGTTGCTGTCGCGGTGAAAAAAAAGAGATTTACAGACGAACCGTGGCAGATGTGTCAGAAGATTCGAATGGCCAACCGAGTCCATTCACCCCAGTACTACCCAGCCGACTATCAGCACAACACGCGCGCTTGGCATTGGCTGTGGTGGAGTCAACAGCTCGTCAACGCATCCAGTGCACAACAGTGCAACAGTTGGCTCAAAGTCGCACAGTTGTGCACGGTCGAAGAAACACCGATGACGCCCTTTGAGGTTAGCAGATGTGCAGAACACACCAACTTGGACAACAACCATGTGACTACGATCACACTACAACTGTACCTTGTCTCGATTGCTTGCCTTTGTAACTACAAAGCAGGCGATAGCTGGGCACGACTTGCATTGGGCCATGGCTAGGCATAACCGTAGTCCAATCGTGGTCGTATACAGTAGCCGTTGCTTCAATATTGAAACTTGCGAAAAGACCGAGGTCTTATCTGACATGATCAAAAACGACATCAGAGGAGCACAGAGTCGGCGATTTCAGAAAGTCTGCACCAAGTACGAACGCAGGGTGGCACCGCCGTATGTTGACAGCAGAGGATTCCACGCCAGCTATCTCGTCAATTCCTACATGCACAACAATGCGGACCCAAAGTTGTGCATCGTGCTGCTCTACAACACTTCGCACGGCACAGACCTCAACGCACAAGCACAAAGATGCGCAGGTTATTCGCAATTGGTTGTTAGGTATAGTCTTTGCTGTGTTGTTCAATCGCAAAACGTTCAACGTCAGAGTTGGAAGAGGCTTTCCGCGAAAAAGGAGCGACGAACGTAATGAATTCAGGCCCGTATGAAATGTGGAACAAACCGCTGCAGCGTCACATGGAAGTGCTGCAAAAGGCCCACGATATCATCTATCCCATCTACGTGAGTTGAACAATGTACGAATGGATCGTATAACTGGTTTTGGTTCATATTGGCTGTTGTTAAGCATTACTAAGCCTTCCTCTAGCCGAACTGCGCACAGTGTGATTGGGAACCCACCATTCTTTTAGAAATACACGCTTGACTTCCATCCTGAAATCATGACCGACCCCGATAGATACAACATCTACACCCGCCAAGATGCGTGTAACTCAATTGAATGTGGTGAGTTCTATCCCCTAACCTTTACAGTCCTTTACTGTGATTCTGAATGATCGATCACACCTGAAACAGATTTCGTCTATAAACATCGGTCATGTTAGGAAAGGCTGGAGCTGATCCACCCTTCCATGTCTGAAAAAGGAGCTGTACAATGGGGGCTGCTGAAGCCGACGATAGTCGCCATACTCGTTAGAGTAATTGACAACGAGCTGCTTGTGAGCTATTGACTTGTTCTTACAGTCAAACCTTGGGTGAATTTCTCTGCCACTATGTGTATGGTCCAGCAACAGCTAACGCAGGATTTATGGCAGCTGCCTGATTGGTAAAGCGGAAAATCCAGTGATACCAGTGTGTTGGCAAGTTAAGGAAACGAGTCATCGAGTAGAACCACAAACCTAAGGCAGAGGGTGGGTGGGTGGGGCACAGCCGAAAACTTTCTGAATCACCTGGTAAGCTTGCCCGGTTTTTGACCGGAACTTCGTAGACATTTTTTTCTTTTTTTTCTTTCTTCTTCTTCACCTTCAGACTCGGCTTATCCAACGCTTCGGTGCCTTCAAAAAGTTTTTTTAAGTTTTGGCTGGCAGCCAGTTCATATGATTGCCTTCTTTTGTGTCGTTATTCAGAAAAATTCATGCTTTGGCCACTTCTTTTTCTCTTTCTTTCTCTCGCGGTTTCTTGCTTGCCACCGTAACCCCAGTCGAACCATTCCAATTTTCATGTCTTTAGCGAGCGCGCACGTTTTCCGCTTTATGGATCAGGCAGTTTGACTGCCATAAATTCTGCGTTAGTTGTTGTCGGACTACATGTATATCAGCTGGAGTAAGTATTGTTGACGTTGAGCTGGGTCTAATTTGCAGCTGACTATCCGTACAAGAAATGCGTGTATCTCGATTTGATGCACGGAAGTCATGTTATGCCGCAACACAAGAAAACGTAAGGTTAACTTTTTGTGCAGGATGAAACCTACGGGATCCAGCTAGGTATGTGTATTGTACAATAGTCGTCAGTTCTAGCGACGTAACATTTGCTCGTCTGCAGAATCGGCAACTTTAATCATCCTGAATGACCAGGGTAACATCCAATCCACAACGGCCATGACATAAGCAAGCTGCTTTGGGGCTGTCGTTTTCACTTTAACACCGCCGTATTTCGTTTGCAGTGACAAAGAACGTGAAGAGTATTTGAGGGATCACTGGATCGAAATGCGAGACCAAGCGGACTGTGACAACCGACCGAAGAATTTGCTGATGTGCCAGGTCACGCAGGACAAAATTTAGAATAACCGATCAGCAATGTACATATGTATGTACGTCTTCATCATTTTTTATGCTATATTCTATTCTGAACTTTTCTGTTTGTTTGTGACATTTATTGGAGAAACCGTTGGCACTGTGAGTTGTTTCATACAAATGTTTGTTGTGGCGGTGTACTCAATTTTTTCCATTCCATTCCTAATCTCGTTTTTATACCTTTACCAGCCACTGGTTTTTGTATAACTATTTTTACGGGTCTGAAGTGAACTGTTTATTTGCTTGTGTGTGGACTTGTCGGGTCAGATACCTATACAGTATACAATATATACATACAATGTATCTACATACTTTTTTCAGTGATCTTTCGAAGCGAATGAGTTGATTTGAGCGCTTGCACGGCGTCATCGTAAAGCAAATTGCAATCTAGAAACACGTACAAAAATGCGGTTTCTTAGGAACTCACCGCGTCGATTTTTCATGTCCGGACGTTGTACGGACGTTGACCGGACGTCTACAACACGCACGTGCGTCGGACGCCAGGTCCGAGGCGGTTGGTCCGGACATTAGTAGGCGCACTTTTGAAACATTTTCTTTGTGAACGCGCAATTTTAAAAAAAAGAAAATGAAAATTCGTTTTGATTTTTTTCTTTTTTTTTCGCTTTTTTTTGTTTATTGACGACATTATTATGCCTATTTTTGGCGTAAATTTGTGTGTTTTAGGCAAAAATTGGGTGGGAGATAGGGGTATACGTCGGGTACGTCTGTTCCCCCTCCATGGTATGCCTGCCCCACTGTTCCCCCTCCGGGTACGTCTACTCCCCCAATTTTTAGCTAAAACAGGCAAATTTTGGCCTAAAATCGGAATTTTTAGGCATAAAATGAGTGATTTTTAGGTCAATGTCGTCAAAAATCGCCAAAATACCCTTTTTATTGAGATTTTTTACCAAAAAGGGGCAAAAATGAGCCAAATTTTCGACCTCAAAAAATGACTTTTTTCCAAATTTGGGTCTTCCCCCCCCCATTCCGGGTCCTTCCCCGCCTAAAATGCGCATTTTTAGGCCAAAAATGGGTGATTGGGGAAAAATCGGTCAAATTTTCAAGCTCAAAAAGTGACTTTTCCTGAATTTGGGTCTTTCCCGCTCCCCCTCCCCCCCGCCGGGAGGTACACTAACCGCCGCACGGAAAAAAGGGGTAGGTACAGTAACCGCCGCGCCGGATCAGGAACTACAGTGCTCCGGCCCCACGCTGGGGGGAGATTGCGTACGCGAGGGGGGAACCCCCCCCAAGGGAGGGGGACCCCCCCCCAAGGAACTACACTGAGCAGAGCACCTCGGGTCCGGTGGGAACTACAGTGCTCCGGCCCCACGCTGGGGGGAGATTGCGTACGCGAGGGGGGACCCCCCAAGGAACTACACTGAGCAGAGCACCTCGGGTCCGGTGGTTGGTGGGTTCGGGGCTGTTTGGGAATGAGCCCCAATTCATCATCCCACTTATTTTTAGGCAGAGCACCTCGGGCCCGGTGGTCTGTGGGTTCGGGGCTGTTTGGGAATGAGCCCCAATTCATCGTCCCACTTATTTTTAGGCAGAGCACCTCGGGCCCGGTGGTTTGTGGGTTCGGGGCTGTTTGGGAATGAGCCCCAATTCATCGTCCCACTTATTTTTAGGCACAGCACCTCGGGCCCGGTGGTCTGTGGGTTCGGGGCTGTTTGGGAATGAGCCCCAATTCATGGTCCCACTTATTTTTTAGGCAGAGCACCTCGGGCCCGGTGGTTTGTGGGTTCGGGGCTGTTTATCGTCCCACTTATTTTTAGGCACAGCACCTCGGGCCCGGTGGTCTGTGGGTTCGGGGCTGTTTGGGAATGAGGCCCAATTCATCGTCCCACTTATTTTTAGGCACAGCACCTCGGGCCCGGTGGTCTGTGGGTTCGGGGCTGTTTATCGTCCAACTTATTTTTAAGCACAGCACCTCGGGCCCGGTGGTCTGTGGGTTCGGGGCTGTTTGGGAATGAGCCCCAATTCATCGTCCCACTTATTTTTAGGCAGAGCACCTCGGGCCCGGTGGTTTCTGGGTTCGGGGCTGTTTGGGAATGAGCCCCAATTCATCGTCCCACTTATTTTTAGGCACAGCATCTCGGGGCCGGTGGTTTGTGGGTTCGGGACTGTTTGGGAATGAGCCCTAATTCATCGTCCCACTTATTTTTAGGCATAGCACCTCGGGCCCGGTGGTTTCTGGGTTCGGGGCTGTTTGGGAATGAGCCCCAATTCATCGTCCCACTTATTTTTAGGCACAGCATCTCGGGGCCGGTGGTTTCTGGGTTCGGGGCTGTTTGGGAATGAGCCCCAATTCATCGTCCCACTTATTTTTAGGCACAGCACCTCGGGCCCGGTGGTTTCTGGGTTCGGGGCTGTTTGGGAATGAGCCCCAATTCATCGTCCCACTTATTTTTAGGCACAGCACCTCGGATCCGGTGGTCTGTGGGTTCGGGGCTGTTTGGGAATGAGGCCCAATTCATCGTCCCATTTATTTTTAGGCACAGCACCTCGAGCCCGGTGTTTGTTTGCAGTGTAGTTGCTGGGGGGAGGGTGTTCCCCCCTCGGGTACGTCTGTTCCCCCCTCCATGGTACGCCTGCCCTGGCATAAAATGAGTAATTTTTAGGTCAATGTCGTTAAAAATTGCCAAAATAGCTTTTTTATTGAAATTTTTTTCTTAAAAGGGGCAAAAATGAGCCAAATTTTCGACCTCAAAAAATGACTTTTCTTCAAATTTGGGTCCCCCCCCGGACCAGGTGGGTACGTCTGTTCCGCCTCCGGAACAAAGGGGGGGTCGGGCCCCTATTTTTTGGTGAGGGCCTTTGGGAATTCACCCATATTGATCCTCCCACTTATTTTTAGGCAGATCACTTCGGTCCCGGTACACATTATACACTAAAAACACCTTTACCTACCACCTAATTGAGAATGAGGTTCCAATTCCACCTTAATTTTTGAAACAAATACACATTATACACTAAAAACACCTTTACCTACCCCCTAATTCAGAATGAGTGCAACCTCGAGGCAGTGGTCTACGAGGACATGGAACATCCGGAGGCGGTGAATCACAAGAAAATTCCAAAGGTCTGGTTCGACTACATGAAATGTCGCATGCTGAAACTGGAGCAACACAAAGAGGAAATGGAAGAGGTATCACTATCACCACATTACTAGAACTTTGCTTCCCTATGCCACTTACTCTAGAAGGACACACCCACTTTGACGCACTCGCAAAAGAAGCAGTGCTCACCTTGAAACAACGATTACTATTTCTGGGCAAAAAATGTAGTTTTCATTATATATCAGCGTACTGTGCACCAAGTATTAATTTTTTTATTTCAATCACAGACATAATATTTGCAGGTGATCATCGACATGAAAACCATGATGCAAATTGCCTCGGGCGAGGGCGAGTGTGAGGAAGAGAAGGACGCCGACAGCGATGGCATCTTTTCGTCGAGCACCGATTAATCAAAAATGATTATTAACATTTTTATGTGCAACGTCACCTACATTATTTTGTTTGTTTGTCTAAATGTTATGTTTCTTCCATTTGTTAAGTACATCTGTGTACCATTTTTTCTTTTCTCTAATTTTCATTGCAATTGTTTGTGGAAGTGTCCGTTACATTTGCATTATGTCAGTACAGCACCAATTACTCCAAAATGATTATTTCCATTTTTTTGGTTGGCAACGTCACTTTGGGAAGATATTATCTTTGTTGCATCAAATAAGTACAATGTTGTTTCATTTTTTCTTTTCTATCAATTTCATTTCAATTATTTGTGGAAGAGTGCGTTAAATTTCCATTATGTCACTAATTACTGTTTTTCCACATGATTTCTGGTCAACAAACACTACTACCTACCATTCAAGCTTCTCTTTGCTCCTTCTCCTTTCAAACCTAAACATTCCTGCGACGTAGAAATGCTTCATGTGTCATTTACGTGGCTAGCCTACTATTAGATGAATAACAAAAATGTGAAACCAAACTACAGCAACATAAGCTCGATTTCACAGCTCCGAGAATGCTGCAAGACTGAAACCTAACTACTCATTTGCGAAAGATACCTAGAATACAAACTTAAATACGATAATTGCCATTTCTATACCTTTTCCATACACACAAACTCGAAAATCGAGCTCGTGTTACTGGACTATGCCTATACGTTTCCAACACTTGACTTACACCATGCTCCACATCTAGCTAGTCCTATCCGGGAATGAACGAAGGTAGTTATGGCCGATTGAATGTGGCTCAACAATATCACTTTCAGTTGTCGTTTACTGAATTTAGTCAATAAAATACTGTTATATGTGACACATTTCGAGCTGATGAAAAAGACAGCAATACCACAACCAACTAACACACAATCTATTAATTTTATAGTCAACCAGCATCAGTTACAAAAAAAAACGCTCATAACAAGACGCAAACATAGACTCAACAACAAAGTTACTGAACAATTGAAACAAAAATAGACCTACAGTACACCATAAATTTCTATGATACATCACAAACGTCGTTCATGCAGATCCCTGACGATCATGATTAACAAGAACATTATGATAACTTGACTTCGCAGAGCCTGTTCAATAGCCACGTCCTCACCTACAAACTGCGACACTGAATGAACCGAACTGAACTCCTCGGACACATAACCAATATCACCTTCGGTCTGCGTCTCTCTATCGACACAGCCAACCTCATGACCCGTTTGCGATTCACGATCAACGCCAAAACTGCCTCGTTCTTCCGTCGTCTGCGTCCCAGTGTCGCGAACCTACGCACATAAATAAAAAACCATTGCACATTTATTAAATTTTTTTTAAAAACAAACACGACATTGAAAACGATAAACAATTGCAAATTGATATAACCCTGCCCACAAACTAACATTAACAGCGGACGCAACAAATCGAGGATCGTTCAGAATGCGCTCAATGTCAATATCGTCAATTAGTGGCATGCCTCCATCTGCAGGCGACAGATCTTGCAGAAAGGCATCATTCAAACCAATGCTGCGCTCATCAACTGCCGACAACACATCATGAATGTGCTCCGTTTCAGTCGGCGGAGGAGACAGGATCTGTAAAAAAAAATATGAACATTCGTAAGACACACACACCCCACATATGAAGAAAAATTAAACTTCCTAAATGTTTACCCTTCAACAAACACTGCATATATTTCTCCTAAATATATGAAATCTTAATCATGGCAAAAAAGGCGTCCTATAAAAGGCGCCACACAACCGCCACAACAAATACATCCATGCACTAACTTGGACTTCATCATCATAATTTTCATCCATACTTGGTGCTCCATCGTTCCGAGTCGAGCACGAAGCCGTCGTGACCGACGAACTAGAACAGACGCCACTTTTCACCGGCGTCACTTGACCGGAAACAGCACCCTGGAATTCCAAACAAACCCCACTGCATGGCTGAACGAAATGCCGAGCCTCAACCTCAAATAACAATACCATTTACATTTTCCAAAACAGACGCCCATGAAACAGACAACCATCACCAACATCACGAATAAATACTAAATTAAAAAAAACATGCCAAAGCCCGCAGAAAAACTGCAAACTACCAATCTTACCCGCAACGATCGAGAAATGTCGGGCTTCCTCTGTCGCGCTTTGCGACGCTTTTGCGATGGAAGCGAGTACTTCAAACCATAATATGAAGTATTTGTCTTTCGTCGCCTCTTGCGACCTTTATTGTTGTTCCCATTCCCCTGAAATATGTCTGCATACCCAACAACAGCGACAAAACACTTGCAACCTTAATAAAATACACAACCAAGTCATAAACCTACACTACTTAAACTTTCGTCACCACATGCAACTAAAATAAAATAATACCCCCCAAAAACATCATTACATGAAATATAATTTATAGTGAATACGACAACAAAAATTTAATATTCGTAACTGCACCTTCATTTCAGCTTCCTCCTCGTACGATGTATCGAGGTCCGTCACAACAATCGTTGGTGATGACATACCACTGTGATTTTTCTTTTCTTTTTCATTATCAGCATCCGACTCACGGCGACGATCACCAACTAATGTCGACATTCTTAAAATGGACCAAAACGTTGATGTTACACAAACAAAAACCTAAAGGTGCCTAAATGTTACCCTTAGACATGTTACACAAACAAAAAACCTAAAGGTGCCTAAATGTTACCCTTAGACATAAAAACCTAAAGGTGCCAAAATGTTACCTTTATACATGTTACACAAACAAAAACCTAAAGGTGCCAAAATGTTACCCTTAGACAAAACACCTTCAACAAAACGAATTGTTACCCTTAAACCAAATCCCAAACCTATAACATCAACAACAAGCAGATATCTATATTATCCATAAATAGCGACACCACACAAAGCAAATTTGAAATATAACCCATTTCAATGAAACGGTTGAAGACACAAGTGCAAGCACACTTAAAAATGAATTCAAACCGAACACAAACAAATTTTATCCAAAGCACGCAAATATGTAATCCAAATTAAAAAAGTGAACCAAATCCACAGAATGACTGCAACAATTAACTGTGATACCTGCGTAGAAAATAATACTGGAAAAACCGAACAAATTACCGCAACAAACATGTATTAACCTACCAACATGATTGAAATAACAAACAAAGTGAAATTCAAAAAAAGATTCAAAAATGGAACTAACCAACCGTGGATAACTAAATACCGTTCCACAACAAACATTTCACTTTTTTCCGAAAAATGCTCAAAAAATTGAAAAATGCAAAATTATAGAGAACAAATTAGAACTACAAAACTTCAAAGTATATATGCATATCCTTTTTCAATACAAAAATTTGGT